>WNWK01003593.1:0-162023 GCA_009830355.1 Cherax destructor
ACGGGTATCTCGTGGAGAGGCTCCCTGCCCCTCTGTGAGTATTGTCAGGTTCCAGTGTCTGTTCGACATATTCTATTGGACTGTCCACTTTATCAACGAGCATGCATAATTTACCTCCAACGGCGTCTTCGCTCTGCGGCCCTTTCTTTACTTTCCCTTCTTGCTGATGGACCCTCCTTTAATCCTGACTCTCTCGTTGACTTTTTGACAGAAACTGACTTACTACACAAACTCTGAAGATTATGCTTCTGGCACTCTCCTCAGTTCCTTCTACCTCAATCTCTTGTTACCCTCTCTTCCTGCACTATCCACTTTCCTGATGCACTCCATACCCTACTAATCATCCATCTCCCGCTTACAATCTATTCTCCCTGCATCCTGTCCTACCCTGCCGCGCTGTATGACCCTTGTGGTTTAGCGCTTCTTTTGATTATAATAATACAGGCTATCCTAAAATTCGATACACCTCGCCCCCTAGTTCTTCATATCCAACGTTGGTTACGCTGTATCTCTAGCAAGCACAAAGATATTGTTTTTTGTTGGGTCCCTGGTCATGTTGATGTACAGGGCAATGAACAGGCAGACACTGCTGCACGGTCAGCAGTACATGACCTTCCAGTTTCCTACAGAGGTGTTCCATTCATGGACTATTATGCGGTCATTGCTATCCACCTTCGCACCCGTTGGCAACAACGCTGGTCTGACCTGCTAAATAACCAACTTCATTCTATTAAACCGAGTATAGGCTTCTGGCCTTCTTGTCACCAGTGTTGAGGTTGGGAGACTACTCTCTCCCGTCTTCGCATTGGCCACACTCGTCTTACTCACGGTTATCTCGTGGAGAAGCTCCCTGTCCCTCTCTGTGAGCATTGTCAGGTTCCAGTATCTGTTCGCCATATTCTGTTGGAATGTGCGCACTATCTGAGCACGCAAGCACGCAGAATTTACTTCCAACGTCGTCTTCGCTCTGCGGCCCTTTCTTTACCTTCCCTTCTTGCAGATGGACCCTCCTTTAATCCTGACTCTCTCGTTGACTTTTTGACAGAAACTGACTTACTACACAAACTCTGAAGATTATACCTCTAGCACCTCCCTCAGTCCCTTCTACCTCGATCTCTTGCTACCCTCTATCCCTGCACTATCAACTGTCCTGCTACACTCCATACCCTACTAATCATCCATCTCCCTCTTACAACCCATTCTCCCTGCATCCTGAAATAACCTGCAGCGCTGTATGACCGCTGTGGTTTAGCGCTTCTATTTGATTATAATAATAATAATAATGTTCTTAACATGAGACACTCAGGAACTTGAAGTTCCAGCTCTTTTAAGATTTTTTTTTTTTTGCGATACACCTCTTCTGGTGTCAGTGATACCTCACTAGCACTCCTGGACCTAATTCCCAGCATCTGTGATTTCCTCATCATCTCGGCCAGTTTTTCCACATACTACTACATATCTCCATCCTCCTTTGTGTGCATGGCTCTGCTTTCCCTAACTATGTCTGGCCACGTACTTTGTGCCATGGCTGGTCTCTCTCTTTACTCCCAGAATCCTCCACTGCCAGCTTTACTAACTCTTAGTATGACACCTCTGGCCGTATCCTGTCACACCACTTAAGCCTAGCGCGTAATTCATAGTCTCTGATGTCCTTGATAAATGCTTCCTTGAGGCTTCCTTCTGGGACACTTTTCCCGACGAACGAGTCACTTTATTTCCAGTACATGTACGAATGTCCACATGTACTTAAACTCGCCCTGCGTCCTCTGCCGGACCCTATATAGCGCCTCTCCCACAGTCATTAGTATAACCCCTGTGGTTTAGCGCTTCTATTTGATTATAATAATAATCCCACAGTCATTTCGTTTCTATAAGCTTCCCGCAATGTGGCTGTTACATTTTGGGCAGTATAGTGTTGGGTAGTTGAATCACATTCTTCACCCTACCTAGCACGTGCAGAACCAGAGAGAAATCGAAGGATATACTTCACCTGTTTGCCCTTGATGTTTTAATTGCATTACTTTCCTCCACATCTACCTTCCTCAGGTTTTCAGGGGTACCCGGTAGTATCTGTAGTCTCTGTTCGTGTCTGACTAGCTGGGGCTATAGTATTATTTACGCCAGAAACAGGAAGCCTACCATGATCTGTTGGGAAGTATGCACACTGATGCCTATTATTTATTATTTCACCCGCCCCTAGTAAACTGACTTCGTCTCAGGGCATGTATTTCTTCTACTAGAAAGTCTTCCATCGCTTTTGTAACACTTATCCTTGGGGAAAGACCAGGGAATTTCCTGTGGCTTCCAGGGTCGGGAGATCTGCCACACCTAGCATGGGGTGGCTCCTTGTGGCCATGTTGCCTGGTTGACGTTGCCGGGCGATGTTCCCTGCAGATATTGCCTTGCTATATTCCCTGCAGATGCTGCCTGTGATATTCCCTGCAGATGCTGCCTGTGATATTCCCTGCAGATGCTGCCTGTGATATTCCCTGCAGATGCTGCCTGTGATATTCCCTGCAGATGCTGCCTGTGATATTCCCTGCAGATGCTGCCTGTGATATTCCCTGCAGATGCTGCCTGTGATATTCCCTGCAGATGCTGCCTGTGATATTCCCTGCAGATGCTGCCTTGATATTCCCTGCAGATGCTGCCTGTGATATTCCCTGCAGATGCTGCCTGTGATATTCCCTGCAGATGCTGCCTGTGATAGTCCCTGCAGATGCTGCCTGTGATATTCCCTGCAGATGCTGCCTGTGATATTCCCTGCAGATGCTGCCTGTGATATTCCCTGCAGATGCTGCCTGTGATATTCCCTGCAGATGCTGCCTGTGATATTCCCTGCAGATGCTGCCTGTGATATTCCCTGCAGATGCTGCCTGTGATATTCCCTGCAGATGCTGCCTGTGATATTCCCTGCAGATGCTGCCTGTGATATTCCCTGCAGATGCTGCCTGTGATATTCCCTGCAGATGCTGCCTGTGATATTCCCTGCAGATGCTGCCTGTGATATTCCCTGCAGATGCTGCCTGTGATATTCCCTGCAGATGCTGCCTGTGATATTCCCTGCAGATGCTGCCTGTGATATTCCCTGCAGATGCTGCCTGTGATATTCCCTGCAGATGCTGCCTGTGATATTCCTGCAGATGCTGCCTGTGATATTCCCTGCAGATGCTGCCTGTGATATTCCCTGCAGATGCTGCCTGTGATATTCCCTGCAGATGCTGCCTGTGATATTCCCTGCAGATGCTGCCTGTGATATTCCCTGCAGATGCTGCCTGTGATATTCCCTGCAGATGCTGCCTGTGATATTCCCTGCAGATGCTGCCTGTGATATTCCCTGCAGATGCTGCCTGTGATATTCCCTGCAGATGCTGCCTGTGATATTCCCTGCAGATGCTGCCTGCTAGATATTCCCTGCAGATGCTGCCTGTGATATTCCCTGCAGATGCTGCCTGTGATATTCCCTGCAGATGCTGCCTGTGATATTCCCTGCAGATGCTGCCTGTGATAGTCCCTGCAGATGCTGCCTGTGATAGTCCCTGCAGATGCTGCCTGTGATAGTCCCTGCAGATGCTGCCTGTGATAGTCCCTGCAGATGCTGCCTGTGATAGTCCCTGCAGATGCTGCCTGTGATAGTCCCTGCAGATGCTGCCTGTGATAGTCCCTGCAGATGCTGCCTGTGATAGTCCCTGCAGATGCTGCCTGTGATAGTCCCTGCAGATGCTGCCTGTGATAGTCCCTGCAGATGCTGCCTGTGATAGTCCCTGCAGATGCTGCCTGTGATAGTCCCTGCAGATGCTGCCTGTGATAGTCCCTGCAGATGCTGCCTGTGATAGTCCCTGCAGATGCTGCCTGTGATAGTCCCTGCAGATGCTGCCCGGTGTGGACCGATCACCCCTCCACACCATCGTCACAGGCTCTGCTGGTGCCCCAGGTGATGTGTATACTATATTACCAACAACAATTGAAAGCAGTGCCCTGTGTCACCACCAAATGGGAGAGAAAGCACCAAACAGCTGAGGGGTAAAGATAAACTCCGTGCTTTTTCTGGTGAGAAAAATACGCAATATAATGCACTGAAAACCACCCAAAGAGAGCGTATATGGTACAGGGACTTAATCAGAAAGATATTCATTAGTATTACGAATTAGAATGGCATAGGAGCACGTGCCAATGATTAGGAATCTTAATTTATACAGAATTTCCATACCTCACCCTTATACCCAACCACCCAGTGGTCGGGTATAAGGGTGAGGTATACTCCAATGGCGCGTCTGTATACCAGACGCACCATTGGAGTGGTTGGGTATAAGAGTCACCAGGTAGGTCTTGGGAGCCGGTAGTTGTTTCAGTTTGATATCTTTATTATGCACCCCATACCCATCCCGTGGGCGGTAGTCAAAAGATTACAGAGGTACATAATGGGTCCAGGGACTGGACCCCAAAGTTTTGATAGCTGAGCAAGTTACAAAGGTAATGAACTAACAAGCTACAAAGGTAATGAACTCACAAGTTACAAAGGTAATGAAACATGTAAGTAAATTTACTTACTTACGTTTATACATGGTTACAATCATGAACAAATTATAACGCAATGAACACTTCACTAGTCTACACCCGGTCACAACTGTAATGAGTTCTTGGTGCAAATTTTATTGTTGGGTCACACACACACACACACACACATATACATACACACTTACATATACACATACACACATACACACATATATACATACGCACACACAACAGGCCCAGCCTTCAATCGACATGTGCACAGGACAAAATGGCAATAGTGTTCTAATTCCCTCATATCTGTTGAACCCTCGATGCCATGCCAATGGACCCAAAATGTTTGTTAGTCAATTGTCAGTTGTTAAAGGCACTTGTGCCACCATTCGGGAGTGACTTACGAAATCGTAATGACACGATTGCAAACAAACCATACCACGGGTGGGGATAGAACTCGTGGCGAGTGTCATAAAAAACTAGGCCAGCGCATAGGCCACTGGACCAGCTGGCTACAATAAGATTCATCCAACTAGGTATATTTATACACCATAGAGAGATCAGCATAGGCCACACTGTGACCACAAATGCAAGTTTTTACAGAAGAATCTCCCGCCAGCGTGGCCGTGACGAACACTAGCTCTAGTCCCCTCCAAGCCGCCATCGTGACTCGCGAAATCGTAATGACATGATTGCAAACAAACTCCAGGCCAGAGCGTAAGCCACTGGGCTATTACTCACTCGCCACGAGTTCAATCCCTATCAGTGGTATAGTTCGGGAGTGGCCCGTGACCTGGTGGCGAAAGTTCTCGCTTCACTCTGTGAGAGTTCGGGTTCGATTCCCGGCAAAGGGTGGAAACATTGGGCGTGCTTCCTTACACCGGTTGTCCATGTTCACCCATCAGTAAAATGGGTTCCTGGGTGTTAGTGGACTGGTGTGGGTCGCATCCTGGGACAAAACTGACCTAATTTGCCTGAAATGCTCTGCATAACAAGGGGCTTTTTATATAGTAGTACGTCATTGATGTCAGCTAGGCCTGTATACCTTGTACATGTACTTGTAGAAATAAAGATATTATTATTATTAAAAGAATACATACAGATTTACTTATTAATAATCCTCACTCGTCACTGAAGTCTTGTTCAAATTTCTTTCACAAGCGCACCATTCAAAGAGTGTGCCTTAATGCTGGTGAAGAGCTCCTGGTCCTGGAAAATGGAATTGTCCTCTCCTTCTATGAATCAAACATGATTGCATCCCATTCACTACTGAAGTCTCCCAGCTCGAGAGATTTCCACACAGTATTTGAAAGCTCATCCATCACACTCAACAACCATCCTGCGTGACGCAGTGTTACAGGTCAACCATCCTGCGTGACGCAGTGTTCCTGGACAACCATCCTGCGTGACACAACCACCCTACGTGATGGTTGTGTTACGTAATCTTCCAAAATATATTAAAGATGAGATGGCCGCACACTGCGGTGCTGAGTATTTAATTTTAACAATAAATAAACCTGGTTATAATAGCAGTGTAGCAATTCACTGAGAGCTGAGTGTTCCTGTACAATTTTAGCTTGCAGGAACACGTAATAATAATATAATACTTGTGCTGTGGGGCTCCATCACACTCCCAAGTCACTGCTACAGCTGCAGGTACAGTCGAAAGCAGCGTTGAGGAACACTTGTAGGTGACAAGGTCACTGGGTGAAAGAAATTGCTTGCAGTTTTCTTTTTGAAGGCATTTTACCTGTCTTGGTTGAATCATTTCACTCACTGGCACTAGAGCCGGAGTGTGCCATGTTTTCTTCACTTGCCTGGGCGAAACTGAGCACCTTCGCTTGTTTCAGTTGCTCAGAACGTTTTTCTTACCGTGTCAGTGATAAGATAAGATAGATAAGCCAGTTATCCTTAGTTTTACACACTGCTTCTTGGGCAAAGCAAGTTTATTCTTTTCTCTGAGGATGAGGATCCCCAGGACAGTTCCAGAGGTGGTACCTTATTTAAAAAAAAAAAAAAATACATATTGGTGTCATTTTTCGCTAACATAAAACAACGTAACATTACCTAAGATAACCTAATAAAGGTACGTAACTTAACGTAAGCAACGTGACCTAACTTATAATTAAAACTTAATTTTTAAAGGGGTGGAAGGGTAAGCCAGTGGAAGGCCTCGGTCAGATGACCTAAAGCTCCAGCTGCGGGTCATCATATGACTAAGACCCGCGTCAGGAAACACTTGTCCTGTTTCCTGACGAAACTTACCTTCCTACCATAACATAACGTAAGCAACACAAGATAATCTAATGTAAGCAACATAACAATGTAAGCAACGTAACATAACGTAAGCAACATAACATAACGTAAACAACATGACATAACGTAAGCAACATAACATAATGTAAGCAACATAATCTAACATAAACCTACATAACTCATGATCTATCATAACCCAACGCAGAAAAATAGACATACATGCAGTATAATGCAGGGGTATACATAATCCCTTGCGACGACTGCAACCAATTATACGCGGGCGAGACATCCAGAACCTCCAAACACGTGTTTCCGAACACTAATACGCGGCCACAATGGTCGATTTGAGGAACGCCTGCGTTCAGCACCGTTGTTCCACAACCATTTAAAGAACTACAGAGGCGCAAGACTCATTGCCAGGGAAGAAGACTCTCAGTACCGCAGGATCTTGGAGTCATCACTCATCTACATATCTAACAATTTCAACCAGAGGATTTTACAACATAGCTGAACCCCTTGCCAGGAAACTTCTTCAGCGTTATCCTACATAACAACATTCCTACTTACCCATCCCGTGCAGGTCTGTCTCAAATCCAACCTCACCATCATTCTCTTCCCACTGCGTGGGCGAAACGTAGCCAATAAAGGATTACATTATACTGCATTTCTTTTTTTTTTCCCCCATCGTGTCTATTTTATATTATTTATCTCCATAATTTAACATACCTAAATAACCTAACATAATTTATCATAACCTAATATAACCCAACATAACCTAACAAAATCAAACATAACCTAACAACCTAAGATAAACTAACTCCATCATAACCCAACTTTGCTCAACATGACCTACTCTAACATAAATATAACCTAGCATAACATAACTTGACATAATTTTACCTAACATACTATAACATATCGTAAGATAACATAACCTAACTTAACCTAACACAGGTATAATCCAGGTATAACACAACATAACCTAACGTAAAATAACCCAATATAACCTAACATAACCCAACATAACCACATAACCTAAGTCAACATAACATAACAACCTAACATAGCATAACCCAACATAACATAACCAAGCATAACATAACCAAGCATAACATAACCAAGCATAACATAACCCAACATAACCTAACCTAACTTAACATAACCTAACTTAGCCAAACCAAATCTAACAACCTAACATAACGTAACATAACCCACTATAACTTAACGCAACAAACCTAATTTAACCAAACTTAACCTAATATAACCCAACATAACCGAACATAACACAACATAACAAAACATATCCAACCATACCTAACGCACTATAACCTAACAGCCAAACATAACACACTATAACCTAATATAACAACCTAACATAACATAACCTAACATAGCCTAACATAACACAACCCAACATAGCTTAATATAGCCTAACCTAACCCAACATAGTGTGTCGTAACGCAATATAACATACTCTGTTATCAGCAGAAATGGAACTGTCGTATGTTTGTTGACGTTGAGCGTGTGTGGCTGGGCACGTCGACCGACTCTGAAACTAACTTTCAATTGACCCTGACTCTGCACCAAAATAAGTGCGTTATTATTGTCAATATATCCCAAAAATAACAATTTGCACAAGAAAAAAACTATTCCATGATGTAGATAGCTTGTAGGTATTGTACGATGTAAAATAATGTGAGTTCCGCCGAGGAGCAGTCTTCACTTGTATCTCATAAATCTTTCAAAACTCAAACGCAAATTACAAAGAACGGTCAGACACTGGTAGCAGCAGCTGGGCTGGCTCGACTAGCCCAGGTGACCTTGAAATCTTTCTTAAAGGTGACTGAGGCTGATTCAAGGGATCTTGAAGCTGCTATCCCATTCCATCAAGCCTAATTATTTTCTATTTCTCCAGGAGCTGTAGCTGTATAACCCCTGCTGCATAACCCCTGTGGTTTAGCGCTTCTATTTGATTATAATAATAATGTATAACCCCTGTGGTTTAGCGCTTCTATTTGATTATAATAATAATAATAATCCAGGAGCTGTATACCCCATAAGGTTTTAGCCCTGCCCTGAATATAATATAGTAATGTTGAAGTCCGCACGTCTTTTGGAGAGACGAGATGCATTAAGGAACTGACGTTGCATTCCGGTCGACGATAGTGTCAAGGAGCGGAAGACTACTTTCTAAGTCACTTACTGCTTCCTGGATTTATATCGTGTCACTGTTCTTATACGAGGCCGTGATAGTGACGGAAGTTAAAGCAGACCCACTAGAATTTGTGCTAGTGACTGGCACAAGTCTGATGAGTATCCCTGTGTCAGACCTTACAACCACCACCACGAAACAATGTGTCAGACCTCACCACCACCATCACAAAATAATGTGTCAGACCTCACCACCATCACAAAACAATGTGTCAGACCTCACCACCATCACAAAAACAATGTGTCAAACCTCACCACCACCATCACAAAACAATGTGTCAGGCATCACCACCATCATCACCACCAAAGGGTTAAACCATAAGGACAAAAAACTGGTTGCAGGACATTATATTAGAGCAACGTTTCGCTCTATGGAGAGCTTTAACATGACAAAGCTCTACATAGACTGAAACTCTTTCTCATTTAAATCATGTTCTTCAACTGTTATCTTTGTCTTGATGGTGTTCAGTGCGCTGCTTCATGCCAGGGTTCAGGCAGTGGGAACGTAATATCTGCCTGTCGAACACCTGTTACAGGTGTTGAACACCACATTCTCGCATTATAGAAAGCTCTATATTATATAAGGAAAAAGGTAATGAGTTTTTTCACTCATATTGACGATGTATATGCACTGCAACACTGGCGAGAATTTGTGAAATGACCGAGTTATCATAGATTTGTAAGTTAATCCAGCAGGAAAATTCCTTATAATAATTTACAATACTACATAATGTGCTCTAGGCCAGAGTCCTGAGACATTACATATTACAGTTGTGTTTATTATTGATGCTGTGTGTGATTCTCGATGTTATTAGTCCACGAACGACCAGGCAAAGCAAAACAAGGTAGGTAAGATTCGTCAGGAAACAGGACAAGTGTTTCCTGACGCGGGTCTTAGTCATATGATGACCCGCCGAGGCCTTCCGATGGCTTATCGCTCCACCCCCTTTAAAAATTAGGGTTAAATCATAAAGGAAAAAAATTTCGTGGAGCTCCTTTTCTGGGAAATGATAAAAAGAGTAGATAACAAATATTTTGGATTTAAATATATTTATTAACACGCCGTATGACCTTGGACAATGTTCTTGTGGACCGCCCAAAAAAGGTCTCCATTAACTACCAATGGTCCATGGACCACAAGTTGAGTACCATTGATGTAAAGGATGAATGCTTTAGGATGGACTTCCCTCAGTGTGCCTGGCTAACGCAAGCAACAAAGAAACATGATACGGCAAGAGGGATTTGCTACAGCAATAATTAGCACAATTATGTGTTAGTGGAATAGTATAGTGTGATCAATGATCTGCTTAATGCAGCTTAGAGGCATCAAGTTGCTCCGCCCTCCACCAGACACTCAGCACATTAATGGGTCAGCATCATAGTCTTTAGACAGCATCTCTACATGGATCCTCCTATTTAGTAGAACATAAACATGTCACTGGACCAAAAAGACTCAAAGGAAGGACCCAAATCATTGCCAGTTGGGTGGGTTCATTGCTGCTCCCTCCGTATATCCGTGTGCCAGGCTTATATTTCCTATATATTTCTTATCTGTCGATGAGTATCAGGTTTCTCAGTCCAGGTGTTACAACTGCTAGCACATACTCATTCTTGGTGTGGTAAGTGTATTGAAAAACATCCAAATAATGCACAGAATTGGGAAGGCCGGAAATTCAAATATTTTTTTTTTATTAACACATCGGCCGATTCCCACCAAGGCAGGGTGGCCCGAAAAAGAAAAACTTTCATCATCATTCACTTTATCACTGTCTTACCAGAGGGGTGCTTTACACTACAGTTATAAAACTGCAACATTAACACCCCTCCTTCAGAGTGCAGACACTGTACTTTCCATCTCCAGGACTCAAGTCCGGCCTGCCGGTTTCCCTGAATCCCTTCATAAATGTTACTTTGCTCACACTCCAACAGCACGTCAAGTATTAAAAACCATTTGTCTCCATTCACTCCTATCAAATACGCACACGCATGCTTGCTGGAAATCCAAGCCCCTCGCACACAAAACCTCTTTTACCCCCTTCCTCCAACCTTTCCTAGGCCGACCCCTACCCCGCCTTCCCTCCACTACAGATTTATGCACTCTCGAGGTCATTCTGTTTCGTTCCATTCTCTCTACATGTCCGAACCACCTCAACAACCCCTCCTCAGCCCTCTGGATAATAGTTTTGGTAATCCCGCATCTCCTCCTAATTTCCAAACTCCGAATTCTCTGCATTATATTTACACCACACATTGACCTCAGACATGACATCTCCACTGCCTCCAGCCTTCTCCTCGTTGCGACATTCATCACCCATGCTTCACACCCATATAAGAGTGTTGGTATAACTATACTCTCATACATTCCCCTCTTTACTTCCATGGACAAAGTTCTTTGTCTCCACAGACTCGGAAGTGCACCACTCACCCTTTTCCCCTCATCAATTCTATGATTCACCTCATCCTTCATAGACCCATCTGCTGACATGTCTACTCCCAAATATCTGAATACATTCACCTCCTCCATACTCTCTCCCTCCAATCTGATATCCAATCTTTCGTCACCTAATCTTTTTGTTATCCTCATCACCTTACTCTTTCCTATATTCACTTTCAATTTTCTTCTTTTACATACCTTACCAAATTCATCCACCAACCTCTGCAACTTCTCTTCAGAATCCCCCAAAAGCACAGTGTCATCAGCAAAAAGCAACTGTGACAACTCCCACTTTGTATTTGATTCTTTGTCTTTTAACCCCACACTTCTTGCCAAGACCCTCGCATTCATTTCTCTTACAACCCCATCTATAAATATATTGAACAACCACGGTGACATCACACATCCTTGTCTAAGGCCTACTTTTACCGAGAAATAATCTCCCTCTCTTCTACACACACTAACCTGAGCCTCACTATCCTCATAAAAGCTCTTTACTGCTTTCAGTAACCTACCTCCTATTCCATACACCTGCAACATCTGCCACATTGCCCCCCTATCCACCCTATCATACGCCTTTTCCAAATCCATAAATGCCACAAAAACCTCTTTACTCTTATCCAAATACTGTTCACCTATATGTTTTACTGCAAACACTTGGTCTACCTTTCCTAAAGCCACCTTGTTCATCTGCTATTCTGCTCTCCGTCTTACTCTTAATTCTTTCAATAATAACTCTACCATACACTTTACCTGGTATACTCAACAGACTTATTCCCCTATAATTTTTGCACTCCCTTTTGTCCCCTTTGCCTTTATACAAAGGAACAATACACGCTCTCTGCCAGTTCCTAGGTACCTTACCCTCTTCCATACATGTATTAAATAATAGCATTAACCACTCCAAAACTATATCTCCGCCTGCTTTTAACATTTCTACCTTTATCCCATCAATCCCAGCTGCCTTACCCCCTTTCATTCTACCCACTGCCTCACGAACTTCCCCCACACTCACAACTGGCTCTTCCACACTCCTACAAGATGTTATTCCTCCTTGCCCTATACACGAAATCACAGCTTCCCTGTCTTCATCAACATTTAACAACTCCTCAAAATATTCCCACCATCTTCCTAATACCTCTAACTCTCCATTTAATAACTCTCCTCTCCTATTTTTAACTGTCAAATCCATTTGTTCCCTAGGCTTCCTCAACTTATTAATCTCACTCCAAAACTTTTTCTTATTTTCAACAAAATTTGTTGATAACATCTCACCCACTCTCTCATTTGCTCTCTTTTTACATTGCTTGATCACTCTCTTAACCTCTCTTTTTTTCTTCATATACTCTTCCCTCCTTGCATCACTTCTACTTTGTAAAAACCTCTCATATGCTAACTTTTTCTCCCTTACTACTCTCTTTACATCATCATTCCACCAATCGCTCTTCTTCCCTCCCGCACCCACTTTCCTGTAACCACAAACTTCTGCTGAACACTCTAACACTACATTCTTTAACCTACTCCATACATCTTCGACCCCATTGCCTACACTCTCACTAGCCCATCTATCCTCCAATAGTTGTGTATATTCAAATTCAAATATATTAGAATTAAAGTTTGGCATCAGGATTGATGAATCTTCAACCTAAACCAGACAACAGTTAGTTAATGACAACCCAGGTTGAGGCCGGCCAGTTTACTACTGCCATACCTGTGACCCCACATCCAGAAAGTGTGGGCGAGCCAGAGTCCCCAGCAAACTTTTCTAGTGAAACCAGACGGCCTTCTGTTACACCAGTAGCAGTGGATGAGCAAACCAATCCTACTAGCACATACTGAACCACTGATCTGCCGCTAGTCACACCCATCACTACACTCGAGTATTTGGGTGATTCCAACAACACACGTGTCCCAACTAGTGGTAACCCTGCAAAAGTTGATAAGTAAGACACATGTGCAACAGTTAGGTATCTTTATTTCGAAACGTTTTGCCTACAAAGTAGTCTTCTTCAATCGAGTACAGAGGAATTTACAGAAGCAGTAGAGATGTGAAGACAATGTAAGCAATCCATCACCCTTAAAGACGTAGTTTTGAGGTGGTCAGACCCTCAGCCTGAAGAAGAGTTTTGTTCCATAGTCTGAAATGTTGTTTCAGACTATGGAACAAAACTACGTCTTTAAGGGTGATAATTCTATTTACTTGTGTGCAAATCCCACTCAAATCCAACCCCTCTCATTCATGAATTTATCCAACCTAAATTTGAAACTACCCAAGGTCCTTGCTTCAATAACCCTACTAGGCAGACTGTTCCACTCATTAACTACCCTATTTCCAAACCAATACTTTCCTATATACTTTCTAAATCTAAACTTATCTAATTTGAATCCATTATTGCGGGTTCTCTCTTGGAGAGATATCCTCAAGACCTTATTTATATCCCCTTTGTTAATACCTATTTTCCACTTGTATACCTCGATCATGTCTCCCCTCATTCTTCGTCTTACAAGTGAATGTAATTTTAGGGTCTTCAATCTTTCTTCATACGGAAGATTTCTAATGCTATGTATTAATTTAGTCCTTCTTCGCTGAATGTTTTCTAGGGAATTAATATCCATTCTGTAATATGGAGACCAGAACTGAGCTGCGTAATCTAGGTGAGGCCTTACTAACGATGTATAAAGCTGTAATATAACCTCTGGACTTCTGTTGCTTACACTTCTTGATATAAATCCCAGTAATCTGTTTGCCTTATTACGTACGCTTAGGCATTGCTGTCTTGGTTTAAGGTTGCTGCTTACCATAACCCCTAAGTCCTTTTCGCAATCTGTATGGCTAAGTTCTACGTTATTTAACTTATAAGTGCTTGGGTTATGGACACTCCCAAGCATCAGAACCTTGAATTTATCTACATTGAACTGCATCTGCCACTTTTCTGACCAGGAATTGAGTCTGTCTAAATCCTCCTGAAGTTCCCTGACATCTACGTTTGAATCAATTATCCTACCTATCTTCGTGTCATCGGCGAATTTGCTCATATCACTAGTAATTCCCTCATCAAGGTCATCGATATATATTATAAACAACAACGGGCCTAAGACTGATCCCTGTGGAACACCACTTGTTACAGATCCCCACTCGGATTTAACCCCATTTATGCACGCTCTCTGCTTCCTATTGGTGAGCCATGACTCGATCCATGACAGCACTTTATCCCCAATGCCATGAGCTGCCACTTTCTTTAACAGTCTCTGGTGCGGTACTCTATCAAAAGCCTTACTAAAATCTAAATAAACAATATCGAATTCTTTATCGTGATCAACAGCCTCAAAAGCTTTACTAAAGAAGGTTAATAAATTAGATAGGCAGGAACGCCCCCTCGTGAATCCATGCTGAATATCATTAATCAAATTATGGTTATCTAGATGGCTTCTAATAATATCAGCTATAATTGACTCTAGTAATTTGCCTACAATTGCGGTCAGGCTTATTGGGCGGTAATTTGACGGTAGTGACTTGTCCCCTGCTTTAAAAATAGGAATTACATTAGCCATCTTCCACATATCAGACACTACACCTGATATGTAGGTAGTTTGCAAATGCGGGCAGCTACTTAACACTCTCGAATAATGAGCACAAAAAGTGTAAATTGTTACATCTTACCTAATAATATAGCTAAGTCAAATAATAATATAAAGCAAGATACTTTCAATTTAGCTAATATTGAAAATATCAGCAATATAAAATTATATGAAAGGATAAAATACATCATAATTACAATATATATATACATGTGGACATTGTGGCCCATTCAGGGGTCGCAATACTTGGTTTCTTTATCGTTCCTTTAGAAGTCTTCTCCGTGATAGAGCTGGAAAGCTTAGATGATTAGAAAATTTGCATTGCAGCACAAGAGTTTCGTATTCACTGCTGATACTGTTACCTAACCTAACCTACTTCCTGGCACTTTGCTTTAAGATCTTTCAGTGATAGTTTCAAATTATTAGGTTTAAATAGTCTATCGACTGAACGAGTATTAAAGTATTCTTAACAGGTGTACAACACAAGGCAAGAATACTTTTATCCTTCTCGGTGTATATACACTGAGACATACACCTCTCGGTGTATATACACTGAGACATACACCTCTCGGTGTATATACACTGAGACATACACCTCTCGGTGTATATACACTGAGACATACACCTCTCGGTGTATATACACTGAGACATACACCTCTCGGTGTATATACACTGATACATTTCTAGGTGTATATACACTGATACATTTCTAGGTGTATATATACTGAGATGCATATATCTGTATATATACACAACTCTCGATGTATATATACTAGGATATATACCTGTAAGTGTATATAACCCTGCTAGTTACATAACATGGGGATTTAATATCATCAACGTCCCCTAGATAGACCGCACCTTGCCAGCGGCGCGCCTTACTGCTGGTCTAGGGTTCTTGATCCGCTTGGAGCTACAGTCTCTTTCCTCTGGTCAAACGTCTATACCATTATGAACAATAATATCAATGGCTTTGACATGATTGCTTAGTCTATGCCAGTGTTTTGCCACTGTGTTGCTGGCTTCCTACAGTTAGGTTAGGTAAGGTTTGTCATGAAACAGGACAAGTGTTTCCTGACGCGGGTCTTAGTCATTTGATGACCCGCAACTGGAGCTTTGGGTCATAACCGAGGCCTTCCGCTGGCTTACCCCTCCACCCCTCTAAAAATTAAGGTTATAATTATAGCCGTTTATTTTGGTTCCTCTCTACAGTGATTGCTACAAAGGAATATTCACCCTCCCTGGGTTCCCTCGTCTTCGGGATGTGTTCAGTCGTATTCTACCTTCATGTCAGTATTTCCCTTTAGGTCTTCTGTCTGTCAGATATTCCTTAATGTATATTAAGGAACATCAACTCCATCCGTACCCATTCATCAAGTGTGGCACCGAAAAAAACATTTCTGGATTCAGGGATGACCAGTAGCTGCATATCCTGTGCGGCATGTTACCTCATGCTATTCGTGAAGATATTCATTATCACCTCTTAATGCCCACTACCATATTTGCAATGTTGCACGCTACATTTTCACTATTTATGATGCATAATGGAGAGTGAGTTGTGGCAGTAGTGGGAGTGCATGGCAACCCTCCCTTGAAGGATGTGTTGTGAGAAGCGTCGAGGCAGCGTGTCAGTGTGGCTGGTGCCAGTGTTAAGAGAGGAGATAACTACTCCACTCTCTGTCGTTCGTCACTAAACCTACCTTCCGTGTCCTGTTGGGGCTTTTAAATCACTACGTCCGAATCAGCAGCTTGGGAACTTGTGTCTTAACACATTAAAAAGATACGAAGCCAAGATTTTACATTAATTTCAACGTAATATTGTACGAAATTAGTATAAATCTTCCAACGCATGGAGTGACACTCAGTTGCATCTAGGCGTAAGAAACATAAGATTCGTGAGGTATTTAAAGTCTTAGTGGCAAGGCGGAAGTCTTTTTCGGGTGTTAATATAAAATAGATTAACAATCCACCCAGGAGTCTTTCGTGAGGGATATAAGCGAACATCAGTGCGTGTTTGTCATCACTTTGAATATTGAGTGTAGCAGCTAAGACGAGGCTTAGTATTTTAATATATTTTGTGCAGTGTAACTCAGATGGTTTCAGCTCCATGTGTGACAGATGGTGACCAACACTATTGATTACGTTGCCAGTCTAGTCCACTTGGCACGCTAGGAGCCTGATAACCCAGGGAGAATATAAACTGGAACAATAACAATGTTGGATAACCTTGCTGTGTACGTCTTATCACCAGCATAACCTACCCTTGTGTAGTACTAGGGACATTAACTACCAGCCGGGGTATTAAGTCGCTAGTGTCACCGAGGATACAAGTAGTAGTTGGTGTGTAGACACAAGGATTCACAATGTCTGATGTGGTGACCTGCCAAACACAGGGAGAGAGCCCTAAACCTCAGCTCACTCATGATGCTTCCCAAGACTCGACTGATGGCGAGCACATCATGTTGCTGGAGCCCAGACCCTTCAGGCCCTTCAAAACTTCTGAAGAGTACCTGTATGCCATGAAGGAGGATCTGGCAGAGTGGCTTAACCACCTATACAGCCTGGACATCACTGTAGACACCTTTTTCGACCGTCTCGACACTGGTGAAGTTCTGTGCGCGGTAAGTCTGCTGAGGCTTGTGTGTTTCTTCATTTATGGTATTGCATAGAGGTGTTACGGTGCTTATATCTAAATTGTATTTAGAATTGTAAACATACAACAGTGTATAAAGTTACAACTTCTTTTAATACTGTGTTCCCCTCGGGTAACGTCACATTCTAATTTGTGCGTAAATAATGACAGCAGATTTTTACTATATTTAAAAAAGAAGCTTCATAGGTTAACCTAGCATTAACTGTGAAACCTTATAACCAGAGGAACTCCACCTCCACGTAAGATTAATGTATTTACAGTGAAATTGTTGTTTGTATAACAAAATATGATCGAATATCAGCTTATCAGCTAATATACTGTTATAACTGGTGGATTTATTCGCTATACTGTCCTGGTTTCAGGGGTAACAGAAGATGATTTAGTAGGATAAACATGCCAGTGCACTAAGATGTTATGGTTCAGGTTAGGCTGGTCATGCTCACGCTAAGTCGTTCTCAGTCATGTATCTAGATAACCCATTTTTTAGGCTCCCTAAATATTCCTTTCATTAACTTGTTATTTCGCAAATCCTCTCTAAATTTGAATTTAGCTAACCTGAATCAATGGTTGCGAGTTATCGTGGTTATTTATATATTATTAACGGCTTGATATTCTATTTGTACACTTAAGTCCTATCCTTCTTTACTCCATCATTTGTACACTTAAGTCCTATCCTTCTTAGTAGTCATATCCTCTTCTTAGAAGATGATGTTGGTTGCCTTGCTACATTTATTAAAGTCCATCGTTACACTAGGATTATAGAGGACGCATAACGTGTACACCGACCTTCAAGACGAATGGCTCTTGATTCAGGAAATTCGAGCTATCCTCCACTTCACATAATGCACAAATAACCCACACATAGGAGAGAGGAGCTTACGATGACGTTTCGGTCCGTTTTGGACCATTTACAAAGTGTGACTAGCAAAAAGGAGAGAAGGGTTATTTGTGTATTGTTCCAGTCACGGTATTGTGTTTTTTTGTTCTTTTCTATCCTCCACTTTCTTGGCTTAAACCTGATTGCCTCCCATTTCCAGTGGAGCTTAGCATTTACTCATAAATATAATAATAATAATAAACTTCGGTGAGTTCTAAAATATGGATTAAAAAACCTAAGATTAAATTGAGATACACCTGTCGATCAATCTTAGTGTATATACACTATTTCTTTATATACAGTAACATACATCTCTGTATGTACTACGTGATATATTGTTTATATATAATACAGACGTGTGTACACTTATCTCCGGTGTACAGAATGCAAGTGTATTAATACAGCTGATACATCGAGCGTTATTTATGAATTATTGGAATTGTTCCTAAAATTGCAGCCTAGCGGCAGTGCAGTTAAATCGACCCTTCTCCCTTTTTTTTATAGTTTATTAACTAGGATTATGCAGTTAACGATATGACATTTTAGTTATCTTCCTGAGGTAGACAGGTAGCAGGATCAGGTAGGCTTTCAGGTATTCTACACGATAACAAATATTTGGGATACCCGTGAGGTAATATCCTGCACCATAACAAATATTTGGGATACCCGTGAGGTAATAATCCTGCACCATAACAAATATTTGGGATAGTATCCGTAAAGTTATATCCTACACCATAACAAATATACTGGGCATACCTGTGAGGTTATAATAATTTTATGATGCCCTACTAACAAGTGATCCTCAATTTTCCCAAATGGGGTGTGGAACCTAGCCAGGGTAAGCCAGCGGGTGGTAATCGTTCACGGGTCATCATTTGACGAAGACCCGTGTCAGGACGACACTTGTCGCGTTTCCTGGCGAATAATTTTGCTATTTGCTTCAAATATCACCCGTTTTTCTACCTATTTTTGTTTTTGTGTGGTTAATGGTTTATTTTTTAAGTGATTTTTTTTATTTGTATTGTGTACAAATGTTAAACTTTGTTGCTCTAGGTGGTGAAATAAATGTGTTGATGTAATATCGTGTACATTCTGAAGTTTTAGTAGATTATCATCCGCTTTAAACGCATAATGAAGCAAATAATTTTGGTGGCTTTAAAAATAGGTTGGGCATGGTTGAGTGAGACCTGTCTGGCAGGTTCCTCTTATAATGTTTGGGATATTATTTACACATCTTCTTGGTGTGGTGGATGAGTGTTGTGTGGTGGAGATTGATAGTGAGGGTGTGGTGAAGGTTGATAGTGATGGTGTGGTGGAGGATGATAGTGATGGTGTGGTGGAGGATGATAGTGATGGTGTGGAGGATGATAGTGATGGTGTGGTGGAGGTTGATAGTGATGGTGTGGCGGAGGTTGATAGTGATGGTGTGGAGGTGGAGTGGTGGAGGTTGATAGTGATGGTATGGTGCAGGTTGATGGTGATGGAGATGTTGGGGAGGTTTGTAGTAATGAAGGAATGCGGGATATTTTGCCAAGGAGACGAGGGGAGGATGTGACTATTTGTTAGTATCATAAGTAAGACATGATTCCTGCACAAACATGGCATGTACGCATGGGATGGGATGCATACTGTAAGGAATGGGGACCATCTTACAAGAGATGGGGCGCACACTGCAAGGGTTGAGGAGCATCTTGCAAAAGATGGGGTTCACACTGCAAGGGATGGGGAGCATCTTGCAAGAGACGGGGAGCATCTTTCAAGAGATGGGGAGCATCTTGCACGAGATGAGGAGCATTTTGCAAGAGATAGGGAGCATCTTGCACAAGATGAGGAGCATTTTGCAAGAGATAGGGAGCATCTTGCTAAGGTTGCAACTCTGGCTAGGAAAAGGTGCTAGTTTATCATAGTTATGTATTTGGTAGGAGGGACTTTATATAATAACAAGAAAAATTGATGATAATTCTAGGTTTTGTGCAGTAAACTGGGGAAGGAAGGTGAGAACTGTGTATGGAAGCAGCAGATTTCAACAGCCTCGTGTCTATCATATCATTTGTAGAAATTCATTGGATGAGTCAAGAGCACTTGTGTGTACAAATATAGTTGTTACTGCAGTGACATTTTTTAAGTGATCATAAATGGGTGACTAAAAGATTTCTCTCCCACTAAAAATAGCAGATGCTTAGAAAATACGTAGACTGTAAGGAGAAGTATAAGTCATTGTTGTGATAAAGATTACAGCGTATGTTGACGGTTTAAACTCTGTGTCCAATATGCATTAAATTACAGTTTACATTATGCTTCTTTAAAAACTTTTCCAAACAAAAATTTAGAAGATTGGATTACTACAAACAATTTAAAGCCACGTGAGTGATTATAATGAGGAAATGATTAGCATCCAGAATCACCTTTTCACAGTAGTTTCTGCTACCAGACTCGTCTGTAAGTGCAAAATATTAATAAAAGCATAGAAATAAAGTGCAGGAAATAACGAACCAACATAATAATTGCGATATTGGAATAAAGTTTGATAAATTCAGATTTAGAAGGGAAAAGGCAAACAGTGGTTAGGCAGCAGCTGTAGATGACAATCATGTACGGAAGAGACAATTATCACAGCATTAATAATACTAATACTAATAATAATATATTTATTTATACAAGTACATGTACAAGGTATACAGATGATAGCTGACATCAATGACATACTACTATATAGAAAGCCGCTTGTTATGCAGAGCATTTCGGGCAAATTAGGTCAATTTTATCCCAGGATGCGACCCACACAAGTCGACTAACACCCAGGTATCCATTTTACGATGGGTTAACAGGGACAGCAGGTGTCTTATGGAAACACGTCCTAATGTTTTCCAGCCGTACTTGGGAATCGATCCCCGGACCTCAATGTATGAGCTGAGTGCGCTAGTGCTCTAGCTACGGGATACCTAAGTAGTACACAAAAATCTGGTGAACAGTACACATCTACAACACCTGGGTGTCTATTTTGAAAACGTTTCCCCTATCAGTGGCTTTATCAATTCAGTACAGAGGTTATTTCGAGGTGTTGAAACTGGAGACAGTAGAAAACGAGGTAATCAGTCCCTCAGTTTAAGAAAGTGTTCGCCACCTTGATTCATCAAGACTAAGATTTTTTTGATAAGCTTCGCCCTGGGAAGTTTTTTTTTTTATCAGCCCAATGATTGCTAAAGCTCTTTGGAGCGAAACTTCTCAATATGTATCCTAGTGTTGTGTGTGTCGTGTATACATCATGTCTGTGAGTGAAACTGTCGCCTAGTCATTAAAGCAAATACTTTGCATAACTTTAAATGTTGGCTGGACAAATACACGAGCGAGATGAGCTGAGGCAGGATAAAAGCTGCCATCCTTCCTCAGCTCATTTCAAATCCTAACCCTATATAAGATGACTCACGAAATCGTACTGACACGATTGTAAACAAGCCACGGTACGGGTGGAGATTAAACTTGATGCAAGTGAGTCGTAAACCAGCGCGTAAATCACTGGGCCAGCTGGCTACAATAAGATTCATCCAACTAGGTATATTTATACACCATAGGGAGGTTAGCATGGGTCCCACTTTAACCATAAATGCAAGTTTTTACATATGAATCTCACGCCAGCATGGCCGTGACAAACTCTAGCTCAAGTCCCCTCGAAGCCAGTGGCTTACGCGCTGGCCTGGAGTTTTACTACTCACTTGGCGCTAGTTCAATCCCCATCGGTACCGTGGTTTGATTCCTATGTAAGATATACGTACACCCCATCCCCCCAGGATGCGACCTCACAGCAGTCCGCTAACACCCGGACATTTACTGTTAGGTGAGTAGGGGCAATGAGTGTTGGAAAAAGTATAAAAGGTCGAACTCTGGTCAGTCAGTTGAGCATATATAAAGCTCAAGCTTTATATATGCTTTATATATAAAGCTCAAGCTTCATATATGCAGAACAAGTTTTGTGGCCTCGTTTTGCTCTGTGTAAAGTGTTGTTGAATGTAACTTGATAAAGTCCGGTGAGACTTGTTCCCAGTCCTTGTAACCTCTTAGCAAAAGATAGAAACATTGCTGAAACAAGTGTAGAAGTCTTTAAGAAGAAATACTGTTGGAACAAGTGTAGAAATCTTCAAGAGAAACGCCATTGGAACAAGTGTAGAAGTCTTCAAGAAGAAATATTGCTGAAACAGGTGTAGAAGTCTTCAAGAATAAACACTGCTGGAACAGGTGTAGATGTCTTCAAGTATAAACACTGCTGGAACAGGTGTAGAAATCTTCAAGAATAAATTCGATAATTGCTTCTGCCAAGTGCTGGATCAACCAAACTGTGATGGATATATGGGCCAGCGGGCGACCAGCAGCAACAGCCAGTATAACCAGGCAAGCACCAGACAAGTCTGGACCATGGCCGGGCTCCGGGAGTAGAAAAGCTCTCGAAGCCCATCAAAGGTATATCAAGGGTAGGTGCACACAACGATTCGTCACAATAAGTGCTTCCATCTGTCGGCATGTAGTCTCTCTCTCTCTCTCTCTCTCTCTCTCTCTCTCTCTCTCTCTCTCTCTCTCTCTCTCTCTTCTCTCTCTCTCTCTCTCTCTCTCTCTCTCTCTCTCTCTTATCTTTAAAGTTAAATCTAATTACCACAAAAATTATTGTTGAAATTTAATCAAATCAATCAGTATTATTTCTAAATATTTTAAGTATATACAAGGGAGTGAGTAGGATCTGTCTTCACTCGCCTGTAAATCTTTTGGGCTGTATTTTAAAATATATTTATTCGAAAATATTAGCTTGTGTGTTGATAAATATGTATAAACCTGGTCTGTAAATCATCAGTCAAGTAACTCAGTTGGAGACGTTACTCTTTGTTATAAGTCTAGGATATAGCAGTGTAGGAGCACTGCTGTATATCTGTTGGCCCATGCTAGGCAGGTCATTCTTCAGTCTAAACCTTCTCAGTATTAAATTTGTCAACACAGTTCTCAAGTATATACGTCATAGATTTACCACTGGTGTGGTCAAGGCATGGCAGCGCTGCATGGAGCTTTCCACTTGACTTGTCACCACTGTGTAAGGGACTGTCCTATTCCTGTTTACTACACGGGAGTTGCCTGTTACCATGGTGTGCAGTTTTTTTTATTTTCTAAAAACAACAACTTAGCAACATGCCCCGATTTTGTTAGAATCCTGCCCATCCTATCAATGGTCACCCTAGGATGAATAATAAGAACATTAAAAACAAGGGATGTCAAGGCAGTGACGACCCTTTATAAGGCACTTGTTCTCTTCAGACTGGAAAACTACTGAACACTAACAGTCCCTTTTCAAGGTCAGGAAAAATTGTTGATGTAGAGAATGTACAGAGAATGTCCGTATATGTTCAGTCAGGTACCTTAATTACTGGCAACGTTCGAAATCCCTTGACTTGCAATCTTCGGAACGAAGACGAGAAAGATATATTACAATTTAAACTAAGACAATTCTAGAGGTATTGGTCCCAAATCTGCACCCAGAAATCACTCCCTGTGAAAGCAAAAGCTCGGTAGTTGGTGCAGTATATCCCCAATGAATAGCAGGGGCTCAATGAGTACACAGAGAGAACACAATAAGTCTAAGGGGCTCAGGATTGTTCAACAGCCTCCCATCATACGTAAGACCCCTAGCTGTCTTAAAGAGAGAATTGGATAGGTTCCTAAAGTCAGCGCCAGATCTGCCAGGCTGTAGTTCGTGCGGTCAGCAGTAACAGCCTGGTTGATTAGGTTCTGATTCATTAGGAGACCTGGTCATGGAGCGGTCCGCCGACCCTCGGAGTATCCAGGTACACTCCAGGCAGTTATTATTTAACTTCAATTAAAAAAATGCTTTGATGGTCATACTGATTTTCGCTGTTATAGCGAGAATTAACATATCCTCCTGGGCTTATTTAGTAAAACAATTGTTTCCGAATAAGCCAGGCTTGTAACCTTACTTTAAATAAGAGTGTATGCGTCAAACAGTCTCACCACACATGCCAGTTCAAGCCAATAACATTTTTTTAGATTCATGCAGGAGGTAAATTTTGAAATCTGGGAGGTGAAGAAAGAAGAGGCTTGTAAACTCCTGAAACTAGTAATAAGGTGGCCAGGGAATGCTAGCGGGGTTCACGTCTAGTAATAAGGTGGGCAGAGAGTGCTAGCTGGTTCACTTCTAGTAATAAGGTGGGCAGAGAATGCTAAAAAGGTTCACATCTAGTAATAAGGTGTCCAGGGAATGCTAGCTGGGTTCACGTCTAGTAATAAGGTGGGCAGAGAGTGCTAGCTGGTTCACGTCTAGTAATAAGGTGGGCAGAGAGTGCTAGCTGGGCTCACGTCTAGAAATAAGGTGGGCAGAGAGTGCTAGCTGGGTTCACGTCTAGAAATAAGGTGTCCAGGGAATGCTAGCTGGGTTCACGTCTAGAAATAAGGTGGGCAGAGAATGCTAGCTGGGCTCACGTCTAGAAATAAGGTGGGCAGAGAGTGCTAGCTGGGCTCACGTCTAGAAATAAGGTGTCCAGGGAATGCTAGCTGGGCTCACGTCTAGAAATAAGGTGGGCAGAGAGTGCTAGCTGGGTTCACGTCTAGAAATAAGGTGGGCAGAGAGTGCTAGCTGGGTTCACGTCTAGAAATAAGGTGTCCAGGGAATGCTAGCTGGGTTCACGTCTAGAAATAAGGTGGGCAGAGAGTGCTAGCTGGGTTCACGTCTAGAAATAAGGTGTCCAGGGAATGCTAGCTGGGCTCACGTCTAGAAATAAGGTGGGCAGAGAGTGCTAGCTGGGTTCACGTCTAGAAATAAGGTGGGCAGAGAGTGCTAGCTGGGTTCACGTCTAGAAATAAGGTGGGCAGAGAGTGCTAGCTGGGTTCACGTCTAGAAATAAGGTGGGCAGAGAGTGCTAGCTGGGTTCACGTCTAGAAATAAGGTGGGCAGAGAGTGCTAGCTGGGTTCACGTCTAGAAATAAGGTGGGCAGAGAGTGCTAGCTGGGCTCACGTCTAGAAATAAGGTGGGCAGAGAATGCCAGCTAGGCTCACGTCTCTTCAACCTTCCCTCGCGCTTCACCTCACAACAAACCGGAATTATGAACTCTGGGAATAACAGTAAGAGCAAGACCTCAGGTGGGAAGCAAGAAGTGAGGGTGAAGGAAGGAGCCAGTTCATCCTGGATTAAAAACTGAGTGAAAGTGCTGCCAGGTTTTCCTCACCCTGGGCGAGTCATTATCCCCCCTGGGGTCAGGTGTATTACCCCCCAGGGGTCAGGTGTATTACCACCGGGGGGTCAGGTGTATTACCACAGGGGGTCAGGTGTATTACCCCCAGGGGTCAGGTGTATTACCACCGGGAGGTCAGATGTATTACCACAGGGGGTCAGGTGTATTACCCCCAGGGGTCAGGTGTATTACCCCCAGGGGTCAGGTGTATTACCACCTGTATATATATATATATATATATATATATATATATATATATGCAAAAAGATCACAGTAAACAGGTGATATTAAAATATGCAAGAAAACCACTATGAAAAAATAGAAGAATTCCAAGCGCTTTCGTTTCTATTTATTCATGTGAGAGATTTTAACCATCCAATTGATTTTCAAAATGCTGAGAAGGTTGTATCAAGCAAGTCCATGATTGAGAGAAATATAATAGAATCATTTTTCATTAAAAGCAGTTTTGAAAATAATATGAATATTTCTTTTGGTTTATATAAATTGGATTCATTTATAATTAATAAAATTTGGGAAGAATTTAATGATAAATTGGACTAATCTTAATTCTTGGGAAGAGTTTCAGGTCCTTTCTTATGTTCCTCTTCACAGAGTCGTGCGATGTTACGCTACTGTGAGGTGTTGTCTTTGTTAGTGTGATGTGACTGTGAGGTGTAGTCTTGCCCCTTATATAAGCCCTTCTTGTCATGTTTCCTGTTATAGTTCCTTGATAATGTGAGTAGTCACGAAAGCGCTTGGAATTCTTCTATTTTTTCATAGTGGTTTTCTTGCATATATATATATATATATATATATATATATATATATATATATATATATATATATATATATATATATATATATATATATATATATATATATATATATATATATTACTCCTCGGGGTCAGATATATTTATTACCACCCGGATATGGGGGACTCACTGGAAATCATCACTGTGGGACACTTGTTAGACTTAATAATAATAATAATGGCATTTCTAAAATGGAATTTTGGCGTCATTTAAAAGTGTTATCATAACATTTTTTTCCCTTGTTGTGTGCATAATTTTTCATGCTCCCAGCCACCAGACTGTCGTGATCCACTGACCACATGACCCTCGTCAATTTCTACCCTCCACCACTCCTATTATTATCCACCTGTTGTTTCAACTCCAACAGCCCTTCACAGTGCTGAGTTGGCTTCCACCAGCAGCAACAGCCTGGTTGACCAGGTAAGCACCAGACGAGCCTGGCCCATGGCTGGGCTATGGGAAGTATATCAAAGGCTACATCTTCCTGGTGAAGAGAGAGTTTTCGATACCGTTCTCCATCAGAGTTTGATTCACAAACTAGAAACAAACAGGTAGTAGTAAATGAGGAAGAGATCAAGAGGATCAGGAAGTATCTGGAAGAATAAAGAGTAACGGTGAGAGGGACAGGACACATCAGAAAGGGCAAGTATAAAGAGTGGCATCTTACAAGGTTCATCACTGTCACCTATGATATTCATGGCATCGAATGCTATTATTATTATTATTATTATTATTATCGCCTGTGAGGGGGGGGGATGGAAGGCATTCAGGCTCCATTGAGGGAACTGGAACACAGCTCCAATTCCTTAGATCAAGAGCCCCTCACCAGCGTCAAGGAACCTACATTGAGCGGATCGAATCTTATGTGTTCCTGTGTTGACGTGAGACTAGTGGGAGGGATGTTACCACGGAAGGTCAATAACAGACTTGAGGGTGACCTGGACAGGCTTAAAAGATGGTTAGACATATGCTCCCTAGAGACCAACTTGAAGAGATTTAAGACATAAGAACTGGGAGGAAGAAGACAAACTTATCTAAAGATCAGCTATACCTTAAAATAGGAAGTAAAGCAGGATGAGCAACTTCAGGTATCAGTAAAATAAAAGGAGCTAAGAGTACACAACCTAAATGTTTGGTAAACATCGACAGCACTCTCCAGGCTAGCAAATCTCAGAACAGCATTCAGGAATCTAAACAAAAAATCCCTTATTGCACTATACGCGTCGCATTTGACACCTGGCACAGAGTATGCAGCCCCAGCGTAGAGCCCCTTTCTGATCAAGTATGTTCAAAAGCTAGGGATGGTCCATTGGCTTGTAATATTAATAGAGTTTCAAGATAATGACAATATAGGAGAGGAGGGTAAGGGACTACATCATTACCAGCCTTTAAAAGCACACTACCACTATTGAAGGCTCACTACCACTATTTAAGGCCCACTATCACTATTGAAGGCACACTACCACTATTGAAGGCACACTACCACTATTTGAAGGTACACTACCACTATTGAAGGCACACTACCACTATTGAAGGTACACTACCACTATTGAAGGCACACTACCACTATTGAAGGTACACTACCACTATTGAAGGCACACTACCACTATTGAAGGTACACTACCACTATTGAAGGCACACTACCACTATTAAAGGCACACTACCACTATTTAAGGCTCACTACCACTATTCAAGGCACACCCACTATTAAAGGCACACTACCACTATTGAAGGTACACTACCACTATTGAAGGCACACTACCACTATTGAAGGCTCACTACCACTATTTAAGGCTCACTACCACTATTGAAGGCTAGTGGCCCTGGGTTCACCTCTCACTGTGACCACACTAGTGGCCCTGGGTTCACCTCTCACTGTGACCACACTAGTGGCCCTGGGCTCACCTCTCACTGTGACCACACTAGTGGCCCTGGGTTCACCTCTCACTGTGACCACACTAGGGGCCCTGGGCTCACCTCTCACTGTGACCACACTAGTGGCCCTGGGCTCACCTCTCACTGTGACCACACTAGTGGCCCTGGGCTCACCTCTCACTTTGACCACACTAGTGGCCCTGGGCTCACCTCATACTGTGACCACACTAGTGGCCCTGGGCTCACCTCTCACTGTGACCACATTAGTGGCCCTGGGCTCACCTCTCACTGTGACCACACTAGTGGCCCTGGGCTCACCTCTCACTGTGACCACACTAGTGGCCCTGGGTTCACCTCATACTGTGACCACACTAGTGGCCCTGGGCTCACCTCTCACGGCTGGATTGAACACATTACGTTACCGTGCAGGAATGGAGTGGCACTTTTCCTAGAAAGTCGCTTCCAAAAGCTCTGTAAAATATAGTCCAAGCCTCCTGACTCCATGATGGTTGTCTAGGTTGCAGTCTCAATTTGTAGGTTGTGAGATATACCTGAAGAATGTTGTCGGGGGGTCAACGTCCCCCGCGGCCCGGTCCCAGACTTGTTTATAGGAGAGAGAAAAGAGGATGTCGTTTCGGTCTTAGACCATTCACAAGTCACAGTGACAGAAGAGTGTTAGGTAAGGTTCGTCAGGAAACAGGACAAGTGTTTCCTGACGCGGGTCTTAGTTATATGATGACCCACAGCTGGAGCTTTTGGTCATCTGACCGAGGCCTTCCGCTGGCTTACCGGTCCACCCCCTTTTAAAAATTATGGTAGAAGAGAGTCCAGTATATATAGGCGAGGAGGACAGGGACGAGAGAATGAAGAGGAAGAAAAAGAAGTGGTGGCAGTGGTAATGCTGGCACTGGTAATGCTGGCACTGGTAATGCTGGCACTGGTAATGCTGGCACTGTTAATGCTGGCACTGGTAATGCTGGCACTGGTAATGCTGGCACTGGTAATGCTGGCACTGGTAATGCTGGTAGTTTATAATATCAACTCTGTCTAGAAGTATTACCTACCAGTAGGTCATTCGGCAGTAAATACCTGGAACCTGGTCCCCTCGTCCGTGTGTTCTGCATCAAAAAAACGTGTGAAAGTTTGCCTTTCGATGCGGGTCGTGAAACAAGAACCACGTGACTAAAGTACAGGTAATCACAGCATAATTTTAGATGATAGGTTCTCATAATTACGTTGCGTTGACGCTTTCATGTTAATGCGTGTTCTTGGAGGTGTTTTCTGGCGACACACCGCGGTGGTGAAACACTGCTGCCGTACGTGACCGCTTGACGCTGTTTTGCAACACTGATGGTTCTTGCGCGTACTGGATATTTTCTCTCTATAAGATGTTCAATTCAGAATTATGCAAGAGTTTGTTTTCTCACAGTCTTGGACTTTATTGTCCAGACTTTTGTATCTTTTGAACTGATACGTATACGTAGGTAACAGGAGGTAGCGAATATATGACCAGGTCCCGGGACACCAAGTCTGGAATATGTTGTATTATTATTATTATTATTATTATATCACTATTATATCGTTATTATATTATTATTGGATTATTATTATTATATTATAATTATATTATCATTATTATTATTATTATTATTATTATTATTATTATTATTATTATTATTATTTCTATTATTATATATTATATTATTATTATCATCATCATTCATGGCAAGGAGTGCTGGAGACACTGTTGACTTTTAGCTAATCGCTACTGCATTGTACTTAACTAATTTGCAAGTATTATGCAAGAGGCGGAGTGGTAAGAGTGGGCGGTCTCATAAGAATGCATTATACAAATCAATCCACTATCGCTCTATTACCTCATATATTGAAGACTCATCAATAACGTTGGTGTTTACACCAGACTTCAACTCATCAACTCCTTATATATCAAGGGATGATTTACACAACGCCACGCCATGATTCAGCAAGTACGTTGAAGCTGTTATACCTATCTAGCGTGAAGTAACAAGGACTGGTAGTAACACTGAAGCTGTGTAACGCAAGGACTGGTAGTAACACTGAAGCTGTGTAACGTAAACAAGGACTGGTAGTAACACTGAAGCTGTGTAACGTAAACAAGGACTGGTAGTAACACTGAAGCTTGTTGTGTTACGTAACAAGTGGTGATGTTATCTTAACGAGTCAACAGCCAAGGATCCTTTCTACAATATTTCTATCATAGTGTGGGAGAATAACACTGTCGCAACACATGGAGTATGATGATTGTGGTGGTGATTGTTGTGATGATTGTGGTGGTGTTTGTTGTGATGATCGTGGTGGTGATTGTTGTGATGATCGTGGTGATTGCTGTGATAATTGTATTAATGATTGTGATTTTGGTGATTGCTGTGATGATTGTGGTAATGATTTTTGTGATTTTGGTGGCGATTGTAGTGGTTGTGATGTTTGTGGTGGTTTTGATGATTGCGGTGATTGTAGTAATGGTGATTGTTGTGATGGTAATTGTAGTGATGGTGAGTGCTGTGATGGTGACCGTGATGGTGGGTGTGATAGTGATTGTTATGATGGTGATTGTTTTAATCGTAGTGGTGATTGCGATGATTGAAGTGGTGATGGTGATTGTGGCGATTATGATGATTGTAGTGATGGTGATTGTACTTACACCCTCACCACTACACCACCAGCACCTCTGCACTTGCAGTGATGATGGGTCATCACTAACACCCTCGTCACGTGACTTCCCCGGTGGTAAATTAACCACACCGAGGTGTCCCGTAACTCTATTTTTTAGCGCACTCAGCTCACACACTGAGGTCCGAGGATCGATCCCCCGGTACGGCTGGAAAACTTTAGGACGTGTTTCCATAAGACACCTTCTGTCCCTGTGGGTGCTGGGGTCCATTAGTCCCACGGGGGAGGGGCCCCTGTGAGTGGGCACAGCATTTGGGTCCATCTTGCTCTACGGTTCTCATTCCATGGACGCAGAGCTCTAAGCTACAACCCTCCCTCCCTCCCTCTCCCTCCTTCTCTCCCACTCCCTCCGTAGCACCAATTCTGGTACTGGTCGTAGTGCAAAGCTTGACCCAGGTGAGGGCTCCATGCTGGTGCTGCGTACTCCCTGATAGGTCTGACATAAGTCGTGTACTCTTAGAAATCGTAATGACACGATTGCAAACAAACCATACCACGGGTGGGGATAGAACCCGCGATCAGAGAGTCATAAAACTCCAAACCGACGCGCTAGCCATTGGGCCAGCTGGCTACAATAAGATTCATCCAACTAGGTATATTTATACACCATGGGAAGGTTAGCATAGGCCCCACTGTGACCACAAATGCATTTGGTGGTGATGGTTTTGGTGGTTGTGGTGGTGGTGATGATTTTGGTGGTTGTAGTGGTGGTGGTGGTGGTGATAGTTGTGGTGGTGGTGATAGTGATGGCAGTGGTGGTGGAAGTAGTGGTGGTATTGCTGGTGGTGCATGACGTGTCAGGAGCCAGGTCTGGTCTGGTCAGTATTGATCTTCTACCAGTGAATCACTGTGTATTAAAACACTTGTCTTCCAGGGTCTCCTTAGAGCACCAGGGATTAACTGATCATTTACTAACCCAGGCAAAACAAGCGAACCCGGAGGTCATCGCCTCTGAGGCCCGGCCTCGGACCAGACCTCTTGGCTACCGACCTGATCAACCAGGCTGTTGATGCTGGCCGCACACAGTCCAAATTCTAAATCACAGCCCAGCTGATCAATAAACGATTTTAGGAACTTATCAGGTCTCTCTTGAAGACAGCTAGAGATTCATTGGTAATTCCTCTTATGTACCAAGGGAGGACGTTGAAAAGTCGAGGACTTCTGACACTTACCAAGTTTTCTCTTATTATATTCATCGTGTTATCATCAGAAGTACTCTGCACCGTCTGCCAAGTCTGTTTTCAAAAGGAATAACTTCATTGTGCAGGTTTGGAACCAGTCTCTCTAGGTATTACGAATGGAAGTGTAGATTATGGCCTGCACACCTTACCATAGTAATTAAATATCCATCTGCCTACTTTTCCACATTATTATTATTATTGTTATTTATTATTATTATTGACTAGCCGAATTTCTATTAATATAGTGTTGCCAATCCATAGTTTATTGATAAGAGTAGACAGAGTAGGGAGAGTAGAGAAAGTATACAGAGTACAGAGAGTAGACAGAGTTGAGAGAGTAGACGTGAACACGTGTCGCTCATGGACGGCTCTTTTTCTTACCGTCTATCCATGAACTTGTGGATTGACAGAAGTATTCATCTGAAGCTACGTGGGTCGTATGTTGAGTAAGACACCAGGGCAACTAGTAAGACACCCAGGCAGCTAGGAAGACACCCAGGCAGCTAGGAAGACACCCAGGCAGCTAGGAAGACACCCAGGCAGCTAGGAAGACACCAGGGCTACTAGTAAGATACCCGGGCAGCTAGGAAGACATCAGGGCTACTAGTAAGATATCCGGGCAACTAGGAAGACACCAGGGCTACTAGTAAGACACCCGTGCAACAAGTAACAATCAACAAGCACCGACAACACTGCCGGGGCTACAACAAGCCGACAAACACAAAAAATATCGGTATCGGTGATTTCGGCTAATTTTAATGGTATCAGTATCGGCCTAAAATTGAATATCGGTATCGCCAAAATTTTAAGTATCATCCCAACACTACAAAAAAATATCCTGACTGGAATAAATCAACAAGCAAAAAATTACACAGTACCATTGGTGGTACAAATCACCAGCCTCCATTAAAGACAGTGTCGTGACTGGAACAAATCAGAAGCCTCCAACAAGCACAATACCATGGTTGAGACAAATCAATACGGCCACGAAATAAGAATCTAATACAGGACTCTGTTTTGCTTCGACCTGAGCTCTTTGTGGTCAAGGAAGGTAGAGAGAGAGAGAGAGAGAGAGAGAGAGAGAGAGAGAGAGAGACAGACAGAGACAGAGACAGAGACAGAGACAGAGCCTTGCAGGGCAGCAGCACTTACTGGCGGGAACAATTACCACCAGTTCAGCAGCGCCTTCAAGCTGATAGATGGTATTCAAGATGTCATGGTCCCTGCGGCCCGCTCCCTGAACAGGCAGTCCTGCTGACAGCCTCGTCAGTAAGGCTGTTGCTGGTGCTCAGTGCACGCTCCGTGTGGCTCTTTTCTGCTGTTTGCCAAAATGGCCCAACTTTGTGGAGAAAGATAGAAGGTGGAGGGAGAGAATGATGGAGGGTACGAGGGAGAGAATGATGGAGGGTACGAGGGAGAGAATGATGGAGGGTACGAGGGAGAGGAGTATGAGCGTGAACAAAAGGGGAAACAAATATGTCGTTCGTATATTGATCCTATTTTTGCGCTTTTGTCTCGTTGAACATTTAGCATCTTGTGTGAACACTTGTAAGACTTGTTGAACATTTAGCATCACGTGTGAACACTTGTAAGTGTCACTCTGCATTATACTGTGAGGATATATGTGTTAAGAGAGGCCAGGTGAGTGTGGAGGTGGGCGAGTACACACTACCTGAAGCATGTATTTAGGGGTCACCGCTCCCATGTCCCGGTCCCAGACCAGGCCTCCTGGTGGATCAGTGCCTGATCAGCCAGGCTGTTACTGCTCGCCACACACAGTCCAACATGCGAGCCACAGTTCGGCTGGTTGGGAGCTGTCCAGGTGTGTACAGGTGAAATTGCAGACCTGGAAAATGTACAGAGAACCTAGATCTCTACTCCTTGGAATATAGGCGAGAAAGTTATATCATAGTCTACACCTAAAGAATTACGGTGCAACATACCGTCAATAAAAATCATGGATGCAGTGGGTACACTGAGGAAGAACTCAATACGTGTGAAGGGACCAAGACTTTTCAATGCCCTCCCTTCATACATAAGGGAGATTACCAACATACTCCTGCCTGCCTACAGGGTAGAGCTGGACAAGCTTCTCAGATCAGTATCTGATCAGCCGGGCTGTGGCACTGTTAGTGGACTTCGTGCGGCTAGCACCAACAGCCTGGTTGATCAGGTCATTGACCAGGAGGTCTGGTCTGGGACTTGGCCGCGGGAGCGGAACACTCTGCAGGTAGACTGTGGGTTTGAAAATACAAGTTTATTATGTAATGATATTGTTTTATGTTGAAATTCCTTACAAATAGAAACATAATACTGTGTCATATCCTAGTAGTTTTAACTACGACTGTAGAGATATATTACCCTGTGTGTCATAATATATCCTGGTCAACTACGGACTTAGAGACAGAAATAAACAAGCATAAATACTACAAAATATATATATAAGAGACTGAGAATTAGGAAGACAGAGGTGTAGACAGCCAGTGGACGAGAGTTAGCAAGAGTGTTGCAACCTGAGGGAGAGTCTCGTTCCCCAGGAAGACATTGTTAAGAGTTTTAAATTAAGGTTCATTTGTTTTGAGCATAGGAGATAGAGGATAAGGTAAGTCGGATGTAAAAGTTTAAGTTACTAGGGAGGATATAAGAAGAATAAGGAGAGCAAAGATGAACGACGAGTTGATTATCTCTTGAACAATAATTCATTTGGGAATGAACCCTGAATAAAGAGGCATTCCTCCTAGCGAGAATAGTATTATGATTGAAATAATTTTAGATAAAGGTGTTGTTGTGGTGTTAGTGCTGTGTGTGTTGGTGTTGTTGTGGTGTTATTGGTGTTGTTGGGGGTATTAGTACTGTTGTGGTGTTAGTGCTGTGGTGTTGGTGGTGCTGTAGTGTTGGTGGTGCTGTAGTGTTGTTGTGGTGGTGTTGCTGGTGCTGTGGTGTTGGTGTTGTGGTGTTGATGATGCTGTGGTGTTGATGGTGCTGCGGTGTTGATGGTGCTGTGGTGTTGGTATTGTGGTGTTGATGGTGCTGTGGTGTCAGTAGTGCTGGTGGTGTTGATGGTGCTGTGGTGTTGGTGGTGCTGTAGTGCTGGTGGTGCTGTGGTGTTGGTGGTGCTGTGGTGTTGGTGGTGCTGTAGTGCTGGTGGTGCTATGGTGCTGTGGAACAGTGGTACTGCTGTCCCACACTAACATCACTGTACCATGCCAGGTGTGTGGATGGTGTATCACGACAGGTGTGTGGATGGTGTATCATGACAAGTGTGTGTATGGCGTGCCACGACAGGTGTGTGAACAAGTAGCGTAAGGTGTTACTGTCAGCTAGTGTAGCGTGACAGGTGTGTGAACAAGTAGCGTAAGGTGTTACTGTCAGCTAGTGTAGCGTTGACAGGTGTGTGAACAAGTAGCATGAGGTGTTTCTGTCAGCTAGTGTAGCGTGACAGGTGTTGTGATCATTGAAGTGAGGATGGTAAGTTGTGTTATATATATATATATATATATATATATATATATATATATATATATATATATATATATATATATATATATATATAAACTAGAGTTTGTGGGTAGGATGAGGTGGTTCAAAATAGTCTAGACGTGTTTCGCTCACTGTGGGGCTTTCGATAAAGCCCCACAGTACGCGAAACGTCGTGAAATAAAATATTCTTCCTTCCTAAAGTATTGGATATATACACCTCACTGTGTATATCTCCAATATTTTAATTCGTAATCTAGGTAGTGTTGACTGGTGCGTTACCAGCCAGGGTCTTTAACCATCGCGTAGTCGATAGTGCTTAAATCCTATGAACGAACCTAGAGTGCTCTTTAAAGCACCTTTTGTCAGCTGTTGCATGTATCATGCTATGTGCTGCTGGCCTAGAGATAAGATATGTGTTATCATAACCGTGGTTCAGAGGGGAGGAATAGAGTAGATTTTTCATCATCAGAAGTGTCTGGTGACGCCACTGTTAATCCCTCACACTCCGCTGGCTTGCTAACCACTGACCTTTTTCGTCATTGAGCAGAATTTCGGCAGTGTGCTGCTGTGTCCAGTTGTGTGGAAGAAAGCACAGTAGAGGCGCGTGATGGCAAATATGAAAACAATTACCCCGGTGGAATAAATATGTCATTGCTTGTGTGTAAACACATGAGAGCGCTCAGTTTTTTCTGTTTATCTTTTTTCACAGTGTTAATTTTTTTATATCCAATTTTCTCTCTCTCTCTCCATATACGTATATATATATATATATATATATATATATATATATATATATATATATATATATATATATATATATATATATATAATTGGAAGAAAAGCTAAATATGTTTCCCTGTCATATTCCATGACACTTGGTGTAAAATTGTATCAGTGTTGACTGGGAGGTTTCAGTAAGACATTGAGGATATCGTCAGGTATTCCTTTAAAAGTTCATCAGCTTTTACAACATACCGTCACATACTCTACACCCTTATAAGACACCCTACGCTCTCACACACCTCACACCTTCACACTGATAGCGCGTGTGAGAGTCACATGTGCCATTCATTAGCGTAACCCTGCTGGTATGAGCGGAAAAAAGCGCAGGGATGTACTTTCCACCTCCGGAAGTGTCTAGTGACAATCATGTGTCACTCACTAGTGTACTCCTCCCCGCTGGTAAGACTGTGATTGCTGGAGCCTACCTGGAGTCTACCTGGAGGGCATTCCGGGGATCAACGCCTCGCGGCCCGGTCTATGACCAGGCCTGTCAATATAAATATTATCCGGCTCCACATTCTGCTGCTAGCGACAGTTTTGTTACACGTAAAGTGTTTTCACAGTATATTGATGGTGATCCCTTGACACAGGGTTGGATCTTGTGGCTTTAAGGCTCGACAAACAGTGTACATAACAGTTTACGTATTTATCTGTTATCACTTCCTGGGATATATATATATATATATATATTATTGGATCGTGTATTATTTGACGCATTGCCAGCATTCATTTCTGCTCGTTCTAAATGTTTCGTATATTTCAGTATTTGTTATTCTCTGTTAGGTTAGGTTAAGGTAGGTTAGGTTAAGGTAGGTTAGGTTAAGGTAGGTTAGGTTAAGGTAGGTTAGGTTAGGCTAATGTAGTTACATAATGTGGTTGTGTAGATGAGTTAGCGTTACTTCTGTGAATGAATTACTACCTTAAAAGCACGCTTCGTACCACTGTGTTTGTTTGATCTCTGGATAGAGTTGTTTGTGGTGGCTGATAGTGTCAGTGTGCCAGTGAGGTAGATAGTGTGACCAGTGAGGTAGATAGTGTGACCAGTGAGGTAGATAGTGTGACCAGTGAGGTAGATAGTGTGACCAGTGAGGTAAATAGTGTGGCCAGTGAGGTAGATAGTGTGACGAGTGAGGTAGTGTAACCAGTGAGGTAGATAGTGTAACCAGTGAGGTAGATAGTGTGACCAGTGTTGTATACAAGTAATATTTTACTACCATCTTTTTTACGTCTCATTTAACCGCCCTAATATTCCATTATTATTAATATTACGCAGGCAGCTTAACTCTATTTACATTTTAGGTGTATGTGTGTGTGTAAACTTTGAAGAATCTTTGGGAGAGAACTTTCCATGGGTTAGTTGTGAGTTTGTAAGTAATCAGAAGGATTAAGTTTTGCCTGGGTTGGTAGCAGAGCATATAGCGTGAGGGAGCTACGACATCTTGAGTTAGTAGAAGGTAGTTGTCGTGGGACTGTTAGTGAGAAATAGAGCAGGAGAGAGGTAACTCACCTGGTGTTTACACACCTCGGTGCTGCTCACACACTCATCACTTGTTATTCTTTGGAACTCATCCAAACTTTTTACCTTCACTCACACCAACTTTTTCCTGACAAAGTCAGGGAAGTACCTCAGTCTTCTCCCTGGCTGGTACCTCAGTCTTCTCTCTGGCTGGTCCCTCAGTCTTCTCCCTGGCTGGTACCTCAGTCTTCTCCCTGGCTGGTACCCCAGTCTTCTCCCTGGCTGGTACCTCAGTCTTCTCCCTGGCTGGTACCTCAGTCTTCTCCCTGGCTGGTGCCTCAGTCTTCTCCCTGGCTGGTACCTCAGTCTTCTCCCTGGCTGGTACCTCAGTCTTCTCCCTGGCTGGTCCCCCAGTCTTCTCCCTGGCTGGTCCCTCAGTCTTCTCCCTGGCTGGTCCCTCAGTCTTCTCCCTGGCTGGTCCCTCAGTCTTCTCCCTGGCTGGTCCCTCAGTCTTCTCCCTGGCTGGTCCCCTAGTCTTCTCCCTGGCTGGTCCCTCAGTCTTCTCCCTGGGTGGTCCCCCAGTCTTCTCCCTGGCTGGTCCCTCAGTCTTCTCCCTGGCTGGTCCCTCAGTCTTCTCCCTGGCTGGTCCCCCAGTCTTTCCCTGGCTGGTCCCTCAGTCTTCTCCTGGCTGGTCCCCCAGTCTTCTCCTGGCTGGTCCCCCAGTCTTCTCCCTGGCTGGTCCCTCAGTCTTCTCCCTGGCTGATCCCCCAGTCTTCTCCCTGGCTGGTACCTCAGTCTTCTCCCTGGCTGGTCCCCCAGTCTTCTCCCTGGCTGGTCCCTCAGTCTTCTCCCTGGCTGGTCCCTCAGTCTTCTCCCTGGCTGGTCCCCCAGTCTTCTCCCTGGCTGGTCCCTCAGTCTTCTCCCTGGCTGGTCCCCCAGTCTTCTCCCTGGCTGGTCCCTCAGTCTTCTCCCTGGCTGGTCCCTCAGTCTTCTCCCTGGCTGGTCCCCCAGTCTTCTCCCTGGCTGGTCCATCAGTCTTCTCCCTGGCTGGTCCCCCAGTCTTCTCCCTGGCTGGTCCCCCAGTCTTCTCCTGGCTGGTCCCTCAGTCTTCTCCCTGGCTGGTCCCCCAGTCTTCTCCTGGCTGGTACCTCAGTCTTCTCCCTGGCTGGTCCCCCAGTCTTCTCCCTGGCTGGTCCCTCAGTCTTCTCCCTGGCTGGTCCCTCAGTCTTCTCCCTGGCTGGTCCCCCAGTCTTCTCCCTGGCTGGTACCTCAGTCTTCTCCCTGGCTGGTCCCCCAGTCTTCTCCTCCCTGGCTGGTCCCACAGTCTTCTCCCTGGCTGGTCCCTCAGTCTTCTCCCTGGCTGGTCCCCCAGTCTTCTCCCTGGCTGGTCCCTCAGTCTTCTCCCTGGCTGGTCCCCCAGTTTTTCCCCTGGCTTGCAGAACAGACACCTCCATCTAGTGAGTTTTGGGTATTTTGAATGACTATAGGTCTACCTGGGTCTACCTTGAGGTTGTTCGGGGGGCCAATGCCCCCGCGTCCCGTTCCATGACCAAGCCTCCTATTGGATCAGGGCCTAATCAACCAAGCTATTGCTGCTAGCTGCACGATATCCAACGTACGAACCACAGCCCAGCTTGTCTGGCACAGACTTTGAGTATCTATCCAGTTCCCTCTTGTGGACAGCCAGGAGTGTATTAGTAATCCCCCTTATGTATGCTAGGAAGGTGTTGAACAATCTTGAACTCCAGACGCTTATCATGTTTTCCCTCAGTGTACTCACAGCAACCTTCATTGAGGGTATTGTTGCACTTTACGTGTACCAAGGCTTTCGTAGAGAGTGATTTCTGTGAGCAGGTTTGGGATTTGTTGCTCTTGGATTTTCTTAGTGTAAATTATGACGTATTTTTCTTAAATGCTTTCCGAAGAGTACAGGTCAGGGGACTTCAAACGTTGCCAGTAATTAAGGTGCTTGACCGAGCTTATAGATGCAGTAATCGGTCATACAGAATAACTCAGAGTTTCTTAGTGTATATGTTCTTTGTGTCTACACAAAATATCCTATATGGGATTATATCTTATTCCATAGTTGCTACTTGATTTATGAGTTTTTTAGTGTTCACCAGGGACTAATAATAATAATTCACAATGAACGTGATGTCGTGAGGAGGTTAGTATAGTAGCAAGTGTTGTTGTTGATCATATTGTAAGCTTTTTGGCGCTCCACCTCCTCGCCTTCCACTGCGTCGGTCAACTTGGTGGACACGTTTGGTTCATGTTGTGATGATCAGCTTCATGTATTGTGCCGCCGAAGTGGCTACTTTATTGTGCATCCCATATCCATCCTGTGAACTAGGCTATAATATGTCTTAGACGTTGCATGCAATGTGTCAGGTATCGTATTGTCATTAATTAGATGCCTTGACATACTAAACAGGTTATTTAATTATCCCTATATTCCTCAGTAGGCGGACAATCAAGCACATACCGACTGCAGACTGCCAAACTGTCAGAAATACTTGTACCCAAGCTTAAGCCTGGCTACTGTAACGTTAAGTCAGTATTCACATTACATGTTGGTCCGTAAACATGTTATCTACGTTCATATTATCGTGGATAATTATAGATCTACTCAGGCTTCTAATTGCATTCCTGTGACATTCAGATTCTCGTTTTCTCTTGCAATTTTTTTTATTTAGCAAAATTTTGTACATTGGCTGTGCAATACTGCTGTACATTAACAGCTCATTTTAAGGCAGGCGAAATTGCCGATCTAGAGACTGTGCAGAGAATCTTCACTGCACGTATAAGCTCTGTCAAGCACCTTTATTACTGGGAGTGTTTGAAGTCCCTTGACCTGTACTTCTTGGAACACAGGCGAGAAGGATACAATACGACGCTGTATTCAGTGAACCACTCTATAGATCAATGACTCAAACGAATTTTCATGAATGGGACTTAAAACACTGCCAACATCTACACAATTTCCTATGTGTCATCTCTCCCCAGTTGACCTCGAAGAAGCCATCGACAGCACGCCCAGGCATTCTGCTCCAGGCTCAGACTCTTGGTATTCCATACTTACCAAAAATTGTAAGAAACCATTATCGTGGGCCTTTGGTATTTTATAGAGAAGGAGCCTGGACACACAGGCTCCTACTCAATAAAATACCATTGAAAACCACTATTATTGCTCCACTTTACAAAGAAAACAGTAAAGCAATTGCAAAATACTATAGACCAAGAGCGTTAACTTCATACATTATCAAAATCTTTGATGGGTCCTAAGAAGTGAGATATCCAATCACATGGACTCAACAGTTGTCCAACCCAGGGCAGCATGGGTTTAGAGCAAGTCACTCCTGCCTCACAACTCCTAGATCCTGGATGCTCTGGAAGACACACTGATTTTACAAAAGCGTTCGACAAGTGCGACCATGTCTTCAAGAAGGAGTTGTTCAGGCACCTTAGTCAGTTCCCGACCAACCGGACTGTTGTTGATAGTTTTATTAATATAGCAGGTGAATCTTGCAGTATTGTTGACAGTTTCAATAAGATAGCAGGTGTATCTTGCAATTCTGTTAAGGGTTTTAATAAGACAGCAGGTTTATGTTGCAGTATTTACCAGGCTTGTCTTAGTCCTAGCCACGGGTACCACGCTGATGAGGTACCTCGGTGATGAAGTACCTTGGTGATGAGGTACCACGAGGATAAGGTACCATGGTGATGAGGTACCACGCTTATAAGGTACCACGTTGATATGGTACCATGGTGATAAGGTACCATGGTGATAAGGTACCACGATGATAAGGTACCAGGCTGAGGTTAATTACCACAATGGCTGCTAATGGTAGAATAGCAGCCATTATATTTAATGGAGCGAGGAAGCCAGCGTTCCATAGTGATAGTGACTGATGGTACTACTTGGCTCTTATCATGGTGACCAAGTGTGTGTGTGTGTGTACACTCACCGAATTGTGTTCGCGGGGGTCGAGCCACTGCTCCTGACCTCGACTGGGTTTGTCATTGACAAACATTGTCTGGCGTGAGTCTCCTGGTTCCTGACACACCTGCTCTTACAGCTCTTGAGTAGGGCCAGCCTCCGCCACCTAGTCTTGTTCATTCCACTTTTAATCAAAATGAGAATAAAGAAATATCAAGTCTTCCAGTGGGCCACTAACAAAAATGTTAGGTTCAGTAAGGACAAATTTCAGTCACTACGTTACGGAAGGACTGAGGAAATAAAAAACTAGATCGGGGTACAAGACAAACTCAGATCAGTAGAGCATAAGTCTAATGTGAGAAACCTGGGAGTGATAATGTCAGGTCTCATGTTCAAGGAGCACAACAGTATCATTATCGCATCTGCAGGGAAAATGATAGGTTGGATAACTAGAAGTTTCAGGACAAGAGATGCCAAGCCAATCACTCGTTCTCTCCAGGCTGGAATATTGCCGTGTATTTGCGGCTCCCTGCAAGGCAGGCGAAATTGCAAAACTGGAACATATATACAGAACCTTCACAGCTCGAATAAACAGACCACCTAAATTACTGGGAGCACTTACAGTCCCTCAAACTGTACTCCTTGTAACGTAGGCGAGAAACATACTTGATAATCTACACCTGGAAGATACTGGAGGGATTGATCTCAAACCCGCACACTGAAATTACTACTTAAGTAGTAATTTAGTAGTCTCCCTAAGGACTGAAGAAGCCACTCGTGGCGAAATGTTCTGAACTGCATAAGTGTCGTTTCCCACATCTTGCCGGTACCACCATACCACTTCCCTCTTTGAGAGATGACTGGAGGAAAGAGTCAAGGCACCAGACGTCTGACTACATGTGCAGGTGATCCCTACATTCAAGAACGGGAAAGGGAACGCCCTGAACTACAGACCAGTTTTAATGAGGAGTATATTATTAAAAGTTATGGATATGGCTGTAAATTGAAGGATGGTGGAACACCCACAGAGGGAAAGGATTCGTTGGGAAATACCAGCTTCTTCAGTCCTAAGGACTTGTCTCCCTAAACACTGAACAAGCCACTCGTGGCGAAACGTTTCCTTTTATAACTGTCTTGACCTGTACATAAGTGTCTTTTTCCACGATCTCTCAAGAGTTTTCACATGGCGGCACTCGGTGCTTCTGCTCCTTACTTCAGTAACTATGGTGAAGACACATGTTGAAACGTTTCACCCACACTGTAGGCTTCCTCAGTCAAATACAGAGGCAGCAGGTGTAGTTGTGAAATGAAGATGATGTAATCAGTCCATCAACCTTGAAGAAATAGTATTTGAGGTGGTCAGTCCCTCAGTCAGGAGAAGAGTTCAGCTCCATGGTCTGGAACAATATCGTTCCATGGTGACAATCTATAGGGTTTCAGTGCTTTCGTTATGTCTAACTTAATTATTATTAGTTTGCCCACTTCCTCCTTCGTAGTTTGATTGATTTCTGGGTCCTGCTGTTGTTATACTCTCCTTGTACTCTTGTAGCTCCTCACATCATCTGCTCTAAGTACTTTTGTACTCGTTCTGTTGAGTTCTTCTCGTTATTTTTCCTTGTCTTCTGTAACGTAGGTGTTGTGTGTGTGTGTATGTGTGTGTGTGTGCTCACCTGTTTGTTTGCGGGAGGGGGTCGAGTCTAGGTTCCAGGCTTCGCATCCAAAAGCTTCATCAAGCAACAATACTGGGTTCTATCAAGCAATAATACTGGGTTCTATCAAGCAACAATACTGGGTTCTATCACTCTGCTCTCCACTCTTGAACCCCACGTGTGATGATTGTCTCCACACTCACTTCATCCTACTAACATGATAGTAAGGAAAGTGTACTTCCTGACCTTCCTGTCACTCATCTCTGGCTGCTGCTCGCATTTTCAAAGGGCTAATTAGCCTTATCAAATCCTCTTGAGTATTTTATACGTCGTAATCATGTCTCCTTGTCCTGTCTTCATGGGTGGTCAGGAAAAATTTCTTTAGTCTTTCCTCACAGTGTACTCAGTGTCCTCAGAGTGAGTCAGGTACTCTGACAGCTGTAGCTGGTCCTCAGTGAGGTACACTGACAGCAATACCTGGCCCTCAGAGTGAGTGCTGGTCCTCAGAGTGAGAGCTGGTCCTCAGACTGAGTGCTGGTCCTCTACCTTCTTGATAAGAACGCCACAAAATATGTGAGTAATTTACTCTCCACAAAGAAATATTAAAGCACTATCTGAAATTATTCTTTTCATAGCGTGTTTGAGTTTCATATTACTTTATAACAGCAGGAGTTCCAGTCATGCTCAGAGCCAGACTCTGCCACCAGTCTGCTGTCCTCTTAGCACGTGGCTGCTGTCCTCTTAGTATGTGGCTGCTGTCCCTCTTAGTACGTGGCTGCTGTCCTCTTAGTACGTGTCTGCTGTCCTCTTAGTACGTGGCTGCTGTCTTAGTACGTGGCTGCTGTCTTCTTAGTACGTGGCTGCTGTCCTCTTAGTACGTGGCTGCTGTCCTCTTAGTACGTGGCTGCTGTCTTAGTACGTGGCTGCTGTCCTCTTAGTACGTGGCTGCTGTCTTAGTACGTGGCTGCTGTCCTCTTAGTACGTGTCTGCTGTCCTCTTAGTACGTGGCTGCTGTCTTAGTACGTGGCTGCTGTCCTCTTAGTACGTGTCTGCTGTCCTCTTAGCACGTGGCTGCTGTCCTTTTAGTACGTGGCTGCTGTCCTCTTAGTACGTGGCTGCTGTCCTCTTAGTACGTGTCTGCTGTCCTCTTAGTACGTGGCTGCTGTCTTCTTAGTACGTGGCTGCTGTCCTCTTAGTACGTGGCTGCTGTCCTCTTAGTACGTGGCTGCTGTCCTCTTAAGACGTGGCTGCTGTCTTAGTACGTGGCTGCTGTCCTCTTAGTACGTGGCTGCTGTCTTAGTACGTGGCTGCTGTCCTCTTAGTACGTATCTGCTGTCCTCTTAGTACGTGGCTGCTGTCTTAGTACGTGGCTGCTGTCCTCTTAGTACGTGTCTGCTGTCCTCTTAGCACGTGGCTTCTGTCTTCTTAGTACGTGTCTGCTGTCCTCTTAGCACGTGGCTGCTGTCTTGTTAGTACGTGGCTGCTGTCCTCTTAGTACGTGGCTGCTGTCTTCTTAGTACGTGTCTGCTGTCCTCTTAGCACGTATCTGCTGTCTTCTTAGTACGTGTCTGCTGTCCTCTTAGCACGTGGCTGCTGTCTTCTTAGTACGTGTCTGCTATCCTCTTAGCACGTGGCTGCTGTCTTCTTAGTACGTGTCTGCTGTCCTCTTAGCACGTGGCTGCTGTCTTCTTAGTACGTGTCTGCTGTCCTCTTAGCACGTGGCTTCTGTCTTCTTAGTACGTGTCTGCTGTCCTCTTAGCACGTGGCTGCTCTCCTCTTAGTACGTGGCTGCTGTCCTCTTAGTACGTGGCTGCTGTCCTCTTAGTACGTGTCTGCTGTCCTCTTAGTACGTGGCTGCTGTCCTCTTAGTACGTGTCTGCTGTCCTCTTAGTACGTGGCTGCTGTCCTCATAGTACGTGGCTGCTGTCCTCTTAGTACGTGGCTGCTGTCCTCTTAGTACGTGGCTGCTGTCCTCTTAGTACGTGTCTGCTGTCCTCTTAGTACGTGGCTGCTGTCCTCATAGTACGTGGCTGCTGTCTTCTTAGTACGTGTCTGCTGTCCTCTTAGCACGTGGCTGCTGTCTTCTTAGTACGTGGCTGCTGTCCTCTTAGTACGTGGCTGCTGTCTTCTTAGTACGTGTCTGCTGTCCTCTTAGCACGTGGCTGCTGTCTTCTTAGTACGTGTCTGCAGTCCTCTTAGCACGTGGATGCTGTCTTCTTAGTACGTGTCTGCTATCCTCTTAGCACGTGTCTGCTCTCCTCTTAGTACGTGGCTGCTGTCCTCTTAGTACGTGGCTGCTGTCCTCTTGGTACGTGTCTGCTGTCCTCTTAGTACGTGGCTGCTGTCCTCTTAGTACGTGGCTGCTGTCCTCTTAGTACGTGGCTGCTGTCCTCTTAGTACGTGGCTGCTGTCCTCTTAGTACGTGGCTGCTGTCCTCTTAGTACGTGTCTGCTGTCCTCTTAGTACGTGGCTGCTGTCCTCTTAGTACGTGGCTGCTGTCCTCTTAGTACGTGGCTGCTGTCCTCTTAGTACATGGCTGCTGTCCTCTTAGTACGTGGCTGCTGTCCTCTTAGTACGTGGCTGCTGTCCTCTTAGTACGTTGCTGCTGTCCTCTTAGTACGTGGCTGCTGTCCTCTTAGTACGTGGCTGCTGTCCTCTTAGTACGTGGCTGCTGTCTTCTTAGTACGTGGCTGCTGTCCTCTTAGTACGTTTCTGCTGTCCTCTTAGTACCTGGCTGCTGTCTTAGTACGTGGCTGCTGTCCTCTTAGTACTTGTCTGCTGTCCTCTTAGTACGTGGCTGCTGTCTTAGTACGTGGCTGCTGTCCTCTTAGTACGTGGCTGCTGTCCTCTTAGTACGTGGCTGCTGTCCTCTTAGTACGTGGCTGCTGTCCTCTTAGTACGTGGCTGCTGTCCTCTTAGTACGTGGCTGCGTACTAAGAGGACCGTGCGTGGTTGACCGTGGTTGGTGTCTTGGGACGGATGCGGTGCACTTGTATTGTGTGTGTTGTTAGTAAAGAACTAGAAAACGAGTTTTGGAGACAGTAGGAGAGTAGAGATAGGAACTAGGCAAGTTAGGCAAAGTTTGTCAGAAGGCCTGGTCACAGACCGGGCCGCGGGGGCGTTGACCCCTGGAATTCTTTCCAGGTCTCCAGGTAGACATGACGAGTGTTTCCTGACGCGGGTCTCAGTCATATGATGACCCCGCAGCTTTAGCTTTTGGTCATCTGACCGAGGCCTTTCCCTGGCTTACCGGTCCACCCCTTTAAAAAACAGTTATTATTCCAATAGGAACTAGCAGATCAATTATGCATCGTAATGAAATGTATCGTTAAACATTTATTCTATGGAAAAAATAACAAGGTCGGTAGATTGCAAGATATACCTTTGATATACCTTTGAAGAGTTTCGAGAGTTTATCTACTCTCTGAGCCCGGCCATGGGCCAGGTTGTTACTGCTAGACTAAGTATCTCTGACGTACTGTTGTTACTGCTAGACTAAGTATCTCTGGCAGTACTGTTGTTACTGTTAGACTAAGTATCTCTGACAGTACTGTTGTTACTGCTAGACTAAGTATCTCTGACAGTACTGTTGTTACTGCTAGACTAAGTATCTCTGACAGTACTGTTGTTACTGCTAGACTAAGTATCTCTGACAGTACTGTTGTTACTGCTAGACTAAGTATCTCTGACAGTACTGTTGTTACTGCTAGACTAAGTATCTCTGGCAGTACTGTTGTTACTGCTAGACTAAGTATCTCTGGCAGTACTGTTGTTACTGTTAGACTAAGTATCTCTGACAGTACTGTTGTTACTGTTAGACTAAGTATCTCAGTATCTCTGGCAGTACTGTTGTTACTGTTAGACTAAGTATCTCTGGCAGTACTGTTGTTACTGCTAGACTAAGTATCTCTGACAGTACTGTTGTTACTGCTGCTAGACTAAGTATCTCTGACAGTACTGTTTTTACTACTAGACTAAGTATCTCTGGCAGTACAGTTGTTACTGTTAGACTAAGTATCTCTGGCAGTACTGTTGTTACTGTTAGACTAAGTATCTCTGTCAGTACTGTTGTTACTGTTAGACTAAGTATCTCTGGCAGTACTGTTGTTACTGTTAGACTAAGTATCTCTGGCAGTACTGTTGTTACTGTTAGACTAAGTATCTCTGGCAGTACTGTTGTTACTGTTAGACTAAGTATCTCTGACAGTACTGTTGTTACTGTTAGACTAAGTATCTCAGTATCTCTGGCAGTACTGTTGTTACTGCTAGACTAAGTATCTCTGACAGTACTGTTGTTACTGCTAGACTAAGTATCTCTGGCAGTACTGTTGTTACTGTTAGACTAAGTATCTCTGACAGTACTGTTGTTACTGTTAGACTAAGTATCTCTGGCAGTACTGTTGTTACTGCTAGACTAAGTATCTCTGACAGTACTGTTGTTACTGCTGCTAGACTAAGTATCTCTGACAGTACTGTTTTTACTACTAGACTAAGTATCTCTGGCAGTACAGTTGTTACTGTTAGACTAAGTATCTCTGGCAGTACTGTTGTTACTGTTAGACTAAGTATCTCTGGCAGTACTGTTGTTACTGTTAGACTAAGTATCTCTAGCAGTACTGTTGTTACTGTTAGACTAAGTATATCTGGCAGTACTGTTGTTACTGTTAGACTAAGTATCTCTGGCAGTACTGTTGTTACTGTTAGACTAAGTATCTCTGACAGTACTGTTGTTACTGTTAGACTAAGTATCTCAGTATCTCTGGCAGTACTGTTGTTACTGTTAGACTAAGTATCTCTGGCAGTACTGTTGTTACTGCTAGACTAAGTATCTCTGACAGTACTGTTGTTACTGCTGCTAGACTAAGTATCTCTGACAGTACTGTTTTTACTACTAGACTAAGTATCTCTGGCAGTACAGTTGTTACTGTTAGACTAAGTATCTCTGGCAGTACCGTTGTTACTGTTAGACTAAGTATCTCTGGCAGTACTGTTGTTACTGTTAGACTAAGTATCTCTGGCAGTACTGTTGTTACTGTTAGACTAAGTATCTCTGGCAGTACTGTTGTTACTGTTAGACTAAGTATCTCTGGCAGTACTGTTGTTACTTTTAGATTAAGTATCTCTGGCAGTACTGTTGTTACTGTTAGACTAAGTATCTCTGGCAGTACTGTTGTTACTGTTAGACTAAGTATCTCTGGCAGTACAGTTGTTACTGTTAGACTAAGTATCTCTGGCAGTACTGTTGTTACTGTTAGACTAAGTATCTCTGGCAGTACTTTTGTTACTGTTAGACTAAGTATCTCTGGCAGTACTGTTGTTACTGTTAGACTAAGTATCTCTGGCAGTACTGTTGTTACTGTTAGACTAAGGCTAGATCTCTGACAGTACGGTCTATATGGAGATGTCAGTGACATAAAATGCAAAGTATGTGGACAGAGATAGGGCCATACGCTTGATCATTATATCTTACATAGTGTCCAAACATCAAATCTTCCAGAGACACCTTCATGCAAACCTTACAGGACGTCTTATCATTGTTAATTATAATACATCTGAAATCCTGAGACTGTATCGATTTAGCTGTGTCGTACACAGAGTGGAATGTAGTTGTGTCTTACATAGAGTGGAATATAGTTGTCGTACACTGAGTGGAATGAAATTGTGTTGTACACTGGTATGCAGTTGTGTCTTACACTGAGTGGAATGTGCTCTCTCATCATTTCTGGTTTCACTACTTAACCTCCCCACCCCTTGATAGAGGACAGTCTAACCTAAATAACGTAAATCTAAGCTATGTATCGTAAATCTAAGCTATATATCATAAATCTAAGCTATGTATAAAAAATCCAAGCTATATAACGTAAATCGAAGCTACAAATCATAAATATAAGCTATATAACGTGAATCTAAGCTCTATATCAGAAAATCTAAGATATACAACGTAAATCTAACCTATATAAGGTAAATCTAAGCTATATATCGTAACTCTAAGCTATATATCGTAAATCTAAGCTATATAATTTGCACACCGTATGTAAGCAATTCTCTTATAATTTACGAGTATAGGTTGAGGCACAGCAGCTGGGACCCTGGAGTACCATGATAGCCGGGAACAATATTCAAGGGGAAGGAGCACCAGCTTCTTCAAGAAGAGCCGACAACCTTTCAAGAAACACGCGCGTTTACACTGGGTATCTTGGGCCTTATATATGAAGCAAGTGCCAGTAGCCTATCTGTAGTTTGTTGTAGTGATGCAACAAACTACAGTCCCCCGTAGTCCCCGCATCGATAACTTGAGATTTTTCCATGGGAGGTATTATGAGAGGGATGTTATACTGTATGATGATATTCCTGGCCACAGTGATAGTGAGTTGTGATGGTAACAGTGAATTGTGATGGTAAAGTGAGTATGGTGGAGGCACACGTCTGCTACACTGCACGTCTCCTACACTACACGTCTGCTACACTACACGTCTGCTACACTACACGTCTGCCGTGCTGTCACTGGAAGAGACACACGTGTAGTGGTGTGAAGCCAAACATAACCTCATCGTCTTGTGTGTTCCTAATATGTGAAGTTGAGCTCATGAGTTGTCCTTGTTATGAAGCCCGTGTAGGCTTCCAGCATTACTCTTCAAGGACACATGATTGTTCATGAGTTGTCCTTGTTATGTAGTCCGTGTAGGCTTCCAGTATTACTCTTCAAGGACACATGATTGTTCATGAGTTGTCCTTGTTATGTAGTCCGTGTAGGCTTCCAGCATTACTCTTCAAGGACACATGATTGTTCATGAGTTGTCCTTGTTATGTAGTCCGTGTAGGCTTCCAGTATTACTCTTCAAGGACACATGATTGTTCATGAGTTGTCCTTGTTATGTAGTCCGTGTAGGCTTCCAGCATTACTCTTCAAGGACACATGATTGTTCATGAGTTGTCCTTGTTATGTAGTCCGTGTAGGCTTCCAGCATTACTCTTCAAGGACACATGATTGTTCATGAGTTGTCCTTGTTATGTAGTCCGTGTAGGCTTCCTCGTGTAGGCTTCCATCGTTCTCCTGGTAGCCCATCCTTGCAACCCCGTTCTTCAGCCCATATTCCTACCCTGAGTGATGAACATTTGGACCTGAACGTTGACATTGGTTCTGCTGTGACCTCGTTGCTACACACATGACGGCCCTTCTGTATTTTGCTAAAATATACGTATATACAGTTTTTTTAAACATCGCCTCACCCAATCCAGCAAAAAGAAAATAACATTGGGAATTATCCATACACTGGGTGTATACACGCATACATTTCTGTGTATTTCTTGTTGTTGTGGTATTTTCCCTATAATTGAGCAGAGCTGGTCTGTATAAGTATTATCTAATGGTTATAATCATTACCATAATTTTTAAAAGGGTGGAGGGGAAAGCCAGTGGAAGGCCTCGGTCAGATGACCAAAAGCACCAGTGGCGGGGTCATCATGTGACTGAGACCCGCGTCAGGAAACACTAGTCCTCTTTCTTGACGAACCTAACCTAACATACCTAACGTAACCTAACATAGCTTAACGTAATCGAACCTAACCAAGCCTAACGTAACCTAACCTAATGTAACCTGGTCTAAGACCGCTACGAGGGGGAAAATAGTCACCGTAACATTTATTTAATAAAACTCCAATAGCGTTTTATTTTCTCCTTGGACTAAAAGAGTGACGGAATAAGGTCATTGACTTGCGTACTGAGAGCAGATTTTATTCCTAATAAAGCCGAGGGTAGTGTGGTGGGAAGTGTTGCAAGCTAGTTGCTGCAAGATGATCAACGATGGACTCTGCCTGCACTGCTGAAAGTGACCCATTTATTTTATAGACTCGCTCTAGGTGTAGTGTTATTAATTCATACGGTAATAAACCTGCGCCTTATATGCTCAAGGTCTGGGCCAAGGTTAGGTTTTGGGTTACGTAGGCAGATGGATTTTCGAGTTCCTAACACACAGAACATAAAAAGTAGTAGTAAACTGAGCGAAATCCAGCATCAGCAAGGTAAAAAGCTGTTCCTCAAGGCAACGTCCTGGCACCTCTGCTGTTTCTCATCCTCATAGCAGACAGATAAAAATACCCGTCACAGTTTTGTATCATCATTTGCAGATGACACTAAAATAAGCATGAAAGTCACTACGGTAGAAGACGGAAAAATTACAGGAAGACATAAGCAGAGTTTTCCAATGGGCAGTGGAGAACAACATGACGTTCAATGGTGATAAGTTTCAGCTGCTTAGGTATGGAAAGAATGAAGAACTCAAAAGGAACACTATATACAAAACTCAAGAGGATCACCAAATAGAACAAAAGGAACACGTAAAAGACTTGGGAGTAATTATATCAGCTCACCTTTCTTTCAAAGAATAAGACAAAGATCACGACAGCCAGGAGGATGACCGGGGGGGTATTGAGAACTTTCAAAACTTTCAAGCCAGTGGTGGAACTCTTCAAATCCCTAGTGCTCCCTCATTTAGAATATTGCTCAGTGCTGACGGCCCCGTTCAAAACAGAAGAAATATCGTTTACGGCTCACACAGAATCAGTGAAGCACCTAAATTACTGGGAACGCCTTAAAGTCTTGAACATGTACTCACTACAGCGGAGGAGAGAGAGATACATGATAATATATACCTGGAAAGTACTTGAGGGCCTGGTCCCAAATCTGCACACTGCCATCAACAAAATACTGGAGTGAGAGATATGGGAGGAAGTGTAAAATAAACCCCCAGTGAGGAGCAGGGGCGCGGTGGGGACAATAAGGGAGCACTGTATCAATATCCGGGGTTCCAGACTATTCATCATCTTACCAGAAGATATCAGGAACACGGCTGGAACAAGTGTAGAAGCCTTCAAGAAGAATCTGGAAAAGTATCTTCACCAGGTGCCAGATCAACCAGGCTGTGATAGATATGTTTGGCAGCGGGCCTCCAGCAGCAACAATCTGGTTGACCAGGCAAGCACCAGACGAGCCTGACCCACGGCCGGGCTCCGAAAGCAGAGAGACTCTCGAAACTCATCAAAGGTATAAGTGTCAGACTATGCACCATAAGAGACGCAAGTGTCGTGTTTGATTTCTAGTAGTAGTATCAGAATTGTGGGTGTGAGTTGGTCCTGCCTCGCATGGGCCAGTAGGCCTGCTCAGTGCTCCTTTCTTATGTTAGGATAAGATAATATTTCGTTTTGATTTTTAACCTCGGAAGTTAGCCACCCAGGACAACCCAAGAAAGGCAGTGCGTCATCGAGGGACTGTCTGTCTTATTTCCATTGGGGTACCACAGCAAGACGTCCTCACAGGACAGAAGAAGAAAAAGATGAGCGAAACCCCCCACCCGGGGGGGCCAACGCCGGGTCACCATCTGGAAAAGACCCGGGCTGGGACGAGACCGTCGAACCTACTACAGATAAAAAAACGCTACTACAGATACGACCCACACCAGTCGACTAATACTCAGGTTCCTACTTGCTTGCTAGGTGAACGGGACAACACGCCCAATGTTTCCACCCTTGCCGTGAATCGAGTAGCAAAAGAGATTATTATCAGTATATGACACTGAGAGCTGATCGTCCTGGATCACTCAAAGCTTTGGTGATGAAATATTTCAAATATTACGCTTGACAAGGAACTCCTGAGACCAGCCAGTTTCTTTCACGAAGACGTATAGCTGTTTCGTGAGATATTTTTTAGCAGCAGTGGCAGTAAGACTCCACTTATTTCCATCAAGTGAGGGGAAAGTGTATTATCTAAAGCAATACATTTCGCAAGTGTTATTCCAGGGGCGGGTCGGTACACCCTGAATGAGTGTGCATTGTTATTTCATTTTGTTCTTCAAGAACCTCTAGTTTACTGCAGGCTAGAGGAGAGTGACTGAAGTGTTCTGAAGTGACTCACTGTTTGCCTACTGCTCCAGAATACAATCATAGTTGACCAGTTGAAGTGTAGGTAGAAATCAAGGCAAACTGTGGTATCCTCTCCCTTCAATTCCTTTGGTAACAATGGGGGACATTATCTCCATGTTATTACTGCATAATGAATTTCCGCAGCTGGAGGTGCGGAGAAGAGGTGCTGGCAGGACTGTTTCCCCTCCCCCAGGGTCAGTGTATTCCAGGTAGGCCCGGCGACCCACATTATAGAACCTACTAGTTTTGGAGCACTGCAGTAAGCCTACTGGCACATGTTGAAAATGGTATAAAATACTATGTGGATGATTATGACACATGCGCAGCAGTTGGGTATCTTTATTGATGAAACGTTTCGCCCACACAGTAGACTTCTTCAGTCAAATACAGAGGCAGCAGGCGTAGTAGTGAAATAAAGGTGATGTAATCAGTCCTTCAACCTTGGAGAAAAAGTATTTGAGGTGGTCAGTCCCTCAGCCTGGAGACGGGTTCAGCTCCATAGAGCTGAACTCTTCATTAACTTGTGTGTGTCAGCCTTCATTAACTTGTGTGTCAGCCTTCATTAACTTGTGTGTCAGCCTTCATAAACCTTGTGTCAACCTTCATAAACCTTGTGTGTCAGCCATCATAAACCTTGTGTCAACCTTCATAAACCTTGTGTCAACCTTCATAAACCTTGTGTGTCAGCCTTCATAAACCTTGTGTCAGCCTTCATAAACCTTGTGTGTCAGCCATCATAAACCTTGTGTCAACCTTCATAAACCTTGTGTCAACCTTCATAAACCTTGTGTGTCAGCCTTCATAAACCTTGTGTCAGCATTCATAAACCTTGTGTGTCAGCCATCATAAACCGTTTGTCAGCCATCATGAACAGTGTGTGTCAGCCATCATGAACAGTGTGTGTCAGCCATCATAAACCGCGTGTCAGCCATCATAAACCGTGTGTCAGCCATCATAAACCGTGTGTCAGCCATCATAAACCGCGTGTCAGCCATCATAAACCGCGTGTCAGCCATCATAAACCGCGTGTCAGCCATCATAAACCGTGTGTCAGCCATCATAAACCGTGTGTGTCAGCCATCATAAACCGTTTGTGTCAGCCATCATAAACCGTGTGTGTCAGCCATCATAAACCGCGTGTCAGCCATCATAAACCGTGTGTGTCAGCCATCATAAACCGCGTGTCAGCCATCATAAACCGTGTGTGTCAGCCATCATAAACCGCGTGTCAGCCATCATAAACCGTGTGTGTCAGCGACACAAAATGGACTCAAAGTCGTGTTCAATTTTTTTTTTTTTTTTCCATCTTATTTGAATTTCATGGAACTGCAACAGAGAATATTTTCCAGTTGATGTGTTTGACACCGCTGTCGTTGTGAGCTTCCGTAAGCTCTTTACTGGACTGAGCCTCCATTGTGAGTGGTGTTTGCCTCAGCCATGTTATGGCTGAGTGAGGCTCTATGTCTTGAGGTGCAACCTTCACCAGGGTTGAGCACTCGCTGAAAGAGGTGGTGATCTTCAAGGGCTGGTCATGGACTGGGTCACGGGGGCGTTGACCCCCCAGGAACACCCTCCAGGTAGACTACTGGGAGGTAGGATCTATGTGTGTGCTAAATATGCATTTAGCTAGTATAAATTCAGCCAGGAGACTACCTGACTGCTGAACGCCCATTGATGGTTATGGTGGTCACTGCCACCTCCCCCGCAGCCTCATCAGTCATGTTGTTGGTGTTAGCAACATACTTTCCAGCGTTCGCACCAGAGCCTGGTTGATCAGGAACTTGGCACTTGCAGTGCATTTGTTGGAAGTATTTTTCACCGTCTGCTTAGCACCTCGTTCTTTTAAATAGTAATTCCAGTATGCGGATTTATAACCAGTCCCTCCAGCATTTCCTACCTGTAAATTATGCTGTACCTTTCTCACTTGCATTCCAGGGATTTTAAGAGTTCCAGGTAATTTAGATAGCTGAACTGATGCGGGCAGTGAAAGTTCCCTGTAAGTTCTTCAGATCTGCAATTTCTCCTGCCTTGAAATGGGCTGCCATTATGAAGCAATATATCAATCGTCCAGCGTATCATAACTGGCTTAGCATCTCTTGTTTTGGAGGTTCTTGTTATCCAGCCTATCGTTTTGTTTACGATAGTAAACTATTGTGATAGTAACACTCTTGTGATCTTTGAAGATGAGATCTTGCGATTACCATTACTCTTCTCTTCCAGTAACTTTTGCAAGTAACTGAGATATGTCTTCGTTGAAAATGACATTGCTGTCCGTTGCCTACTGGCAGACTAGGATCACACGCATATTAGCTGTGTCTTCAGCGGATGACACTCTCATACAAGTTCCAGTGTAGTTTACAAGGCATGATACAGTGCTGTGATTTATATCTTTGTGCTAGATATGAGAGGAAAACTTGGGACGAGTACTGTGCTTACATGAACAGAGTTTTAGGTGTGAGTGCACGTGCAGGTGTGAGTGCACGTGCAGGTGTGAGTGCACGTGCATGTGTGAGTGCACGTGCAGGTGTGAGTGCACGTGCAGCTGGAGCATGAATGGGTGAGTGGTGGTAGTGGTCGTGCCTCATGTGGGGTTGAGATTGTTGAATGGGTTGAGGACAGATGGTGGTACTCCCAGTGGCTGGTTGAATGGGAAGACTTGGGCTGCTAATATACCACTGTGTCCTGCAATTGCAGTGAAAATTGACGCGAGGGGGTGGGTGGTGGGGGGAGGTAGTTTACATTTAATGGAGACTGGTAGTGGGGAGGAGGGAAGGCAGGGAGGGATGTTTACTTTTTTATGACATAGGGGAGGGAAAGGGAGACGGGTGGGGAAGTTTATTTTCGTGTTGAGGGGGGAAGGGGAGGATGTAGGGGAGGTGGAGGAGATAGAGAGAATGAGTAGTTTGTTGACGTTTGGGAGTTAGGGCGATTTGTTTTACCTTTTGGAGGCAAGGATTGGCAGGGAGGAAGGACGGACTGGCAGTGGGGAGAGAGGGGGCTTGCAGTGGGGCTGGAGGGGCTGGAAGGGGGACGTTTACCCCCAACAACACCCTCCAGGTAGACCTTATTACCAGACTGTTAATCTGATACATCTCGTGGACCTCCCTCACACCACGCCGGAGAAAACATGTGTATAACGTTCACTTTCCCGGAGTATACCTGGAGAGTGTTCCAGGGGTCAACGCCCCCGCGGTCTGCTACGTGACCAGGCCTACTGTTGAATCAGGGCCAGATCAACCAGGCTGTTACTCCCGGCCGCACACAATCCGACGTACGAACTATAGCCTGGATGGTCAGGTATTGGCTTTAGGTATCTGTCCAGCTCCCTCTTGAAGACAGCCAGAGGTTTATTGGTAATCTCCCTTATGTATAAGGGAAGATTACCAATAAACAGTCTGGGGTACCGGACACATGTTTTCTCTTGGTGTACTCACGGCACCCTTGATTTTCAATGGGGTATATTACACCGTCTGCCGAGTCTTTTACTTTCGTAGGGAGTGATTTGTGAATTTGGGATCAGTAGCCCCAAGAGTTTCCAGGTGTAAATTATTATGTATCTCGCCTGCGTTTCAAGGAGTACAGGTTTAGGATCTTCAAAAGTTCCTAGTAATTATGGGGCTAGATTGAACTTTTTCATGCAGTAAAGGTTTTCTGTACATTGTCCAGGTCTGCAGTTTCGCCTGCCTTGAATGGAGCTGTTAGTGTACAGCATTATTCCAGCCTAGAGAGAACAAGTGACTTAGAGGATTATCATTGGGTTGGCATTCCTTGTCTTGAAGGTTCTCTTTATCTCTCCTATTATTTTCCTCGCGTATGTGATAGTGACACTGTTGTAATCTTTGAGGGTGAGATCCTTTGACAATTGCACTTCTAAGTTCTTCACATTAGTTTTTCTCGCTATTCTGTGGTTAAAATTTGTTTTATACTCCGTTCTAGCTTTTATTTCCTCAAGTTTGCAATAACAGAATAACTGAAATTTGTCCTCATTGAACATCATAACATCATATTGTTTTCTGCGACTCACTGGAAGATTTGGTTTATATTCGTTTGGATATATACCAATTCTGGTATCGTCTGCAAAGGAAGATACGGTGCTATGGTTTACATCTCCGTCTTTGTCAGATACGAGGATTAGGAGAAGAATGGGGACGAGTACTGTGCCTTATGGAACAGAACTTTTCACTGTTGCTGCCATATACCTAACTCTTTAGAAAGTTAAAGATCCATCTGCCCACTTTTCCAGTTATTCCTTTATCACGCATTTTGTGTGCTATTACACCTTGATCGCACTTGTCGAAGGCTTTCGCAAAGTCTGTGTATACTACATCTGCATTATGTTTGTCCTGTCTTCTGCAGGGTTTTTTGGAGACTTGCTTATTGATAGTCAAAAATGCGTAAGAATATTGAACTGTGTTCTTTCTGTGCTAAAGGAGGAGACGTGTTCTTGTTTCTTATTCTGGAGTAATCCAGACATTTTAATCTCTTTCTAGGATCTAAACTCATTTTGGTTAACTTGTTTCTAGACTTCTGCGTGCTAACAGTTATCTGAGAGTGGCACTATGTTTACCCAAAACCTAGGACAAGAATCTTATGACGACGTTTCGGACCATTGTCAAGGGAAAGTGGGGTGAAAAAAGCAGAGAAGGCCAAGAGACCATACGGTAAGGGACGGGGAAGTAAGGGACATTTATTGTGACGGTATGGTGACTATTCTTCACCGTATTCATCACCTAGCAGAAGGTTCAAACGTTAAACTCGCTCAACATTCACTAACACGAACACTTCCTGTATCACGTTCTTCCCTCATATGAAGTATTTTAGTGTGTATGTGACAGTCAAGGATACTTCTTAGGGTTTCTGTATGTATTGAAGTGCTTCAGTATTGTCACTGTGTTGCAGCAGTGAAGGTAATGCATAGTAAACTGTGTCAGTAACCACCATATTGTTGCAACAGTGTTGCAGCAGTGAAGGTAAGGCATGGTAAACTGCCAGTAACCAGTAACCACCATATTGTTGCAGCAGTGAAGGCAGTGCATGGTAAACTGCCAGTAACCACCATATTGTTGCAGCAGTGTTTGCCATTTTAACATTGGTACTATAAATATGGTTATATTCTCCAACGGTTAAATGATGTTTGAGTTTGTTTACAATGTTACTTTTTACCTTTGTTCACTTGTTAGTGTACATAGTACTGTAGTAACAGTTGTTAGTGTACATAGTACTGTTGTAACACTTGTTAGTGTACATAGTACTGTAGTAACAGTTGTTAGTGTACATAGTACTGTTGTAACAGTTGCTAGTGTACATAGTACTGTTGTAACAGCTGTTAGTGTACATAATACTGTTGTAACAGCTGTTAGTGTACATAGTACTGTAGTAACAGTTGTGTACATAGTACTGTTGTAACAGTTGCTAGTGTACATTGTACTGTTGTAACAGTTGTTAGTGTACATTGTACTGTTGTAACAGTTGTTAGTGTACTGTTGTAACAGTTGCTAGTGTACATTGTACTGTTGTAACAGTTGCTAGTGTACATTGTACTGTTGTAACAGTTGTTAGTGTACTGTTGTAACAGTTGCTAGTGTACATTGTACTGTTGTAACAGTTGCTAGTGTACATTGTACTGTTGTAACAGTTGCTAGTGTACATTGTACTGTTGTAACAGTTGCTAGTGTACATTGTACTGTTGTAACAGTTGCTAGTGTACATTGTACTGTTGTAACAGTTGCTAGTGTACATTGTACTGTTGTAACAGTTGTTAGTGTACATTGTACTGTTGTAACAGTTGCTAGTGTACATTGTACTGTTGTAACAGTTGTTAGTGTACATAGTACTGTTATAACAGCTGTTAGTGTACATAGTACTGTTGTAACAGCTGTTAGTGTACATAGTACTGTTGTAACAGCTGTTAGTGTACATAGTACTGTTGTAACAGTTGTTAGTGTACATAGTACTGTTGTAACAGCTGTTAGTGCACATAGTACTGTTGTAACAGCTGTTAGTGTACATAGTATTGTTGTAACAGTTGTTAGTGTACATAGTACTGTTGTAACAGTTGTTAGTGTACATAGTACTGTTGTAACAGTTGTTAGTGTACATTGTACTGTTGTAACAGTTGTTAGTGTACATAGTACTGTTGTAACAGCTGTTAGTGTACATAGTACTGTTGTAACAGCTGTTAGTGTACATAGTACTGTTGTAACAGTTGTTAGTGTACATAGTACTGTTGTAACAGCTGTTAGTGTACGTAGTACTGTTGTAACAGCTGTTAGTGTACATAGTACTGTTGTAACAGTTGTTAGTGTACATAGTACTGTTGTAACAGCTGTTAGTGTACATAGTACTGTTGTAACAGCTGTTAGTGTACATAGTAGTGTTGTAACAGTTGTTAGTGTACATAGTACTGTTGTAACAGCTGTTAGTGTACATAGTACTGTTGTAACAGTTGTTAGTGTACATAGTACTGTTGTAACAGTTGTTAGTGTACATAGTACTGTTGTAACAGCTGTTAGTGTACATAGTACTGTTGTAACAGCTGTTAGTGTACATAGTACTGTTGTAACAGTTGTTAGTGTACATAGTACTGTTGTAACAGTTGTTAGTGTACATAGTACTGTTGTAACAGTTGTTAGTGTACATAGTACTGTTGTAACAGTTGTTAGTGTACATAGTATTGTTGTAACAGTTGTTAGTGTACATAGTACTGTTGTAACAGCTGTTAGTGTACATAGTACTGTTGTAACAGTTGTTAGTGTACATAGTACTGTTGTAACAGCTGTTAGTGTACATAGTACTGTTGTAACAGTTGTTAGTGTACATAGTACTGTTGTAACAGCTGTTAGTGTACATAGTACTGTTGTAACAGCTGTTAGTGTACATAGTACTGTTGTAACAGTTGTTAGTGTACATAGTACTGTTGTAACAGTTGTTAGTGTACATAGTACTGTTGTAACAGCTGTTAGTGTACATAGTACTGTTGTAACAGTTGTTAGTGTACATAGTACTGTTGTAACAGTTGTTAGTGTACATAGTACTGTTGTAACAGCTGTTAGTGTACATAGTACTGTTGTAACAGCTGTTAGTGTACATAGTACTGTTGTAACAGTTGTTAGTGTACATAATACTGTTGTAACAGTTGTTAGTGTACATAGTACTGTTGTAACAGTTGTTAGTGTACATAGTACTGTTGTAACAGTTGTTAGTGTACATAGTACTGTTGTAACAGCTGTTAGTGTAAATAGTACTGTTGTAACAGTTGTTAGTGTACATAGTACTGTTGTAACAGCTGTTAGTGTACATAGTACTGTTGTAACAGCTGTTAGTGTACATAGTACTGTTGTAACAGTTGTTAGTGTTCATAGTAATGTTGTAACAGTTGTTAGTGTACATAGTACTGTTGTAACAGTTGTTAGTGTACATAGTACTGTTGTAACAGTTGTTAGTGTACATAGTACTGTTGTAACAGTTGTTAGTGTACATAGTACTGTTGTAACAGCTGTTAGTGTACATAGTACTGTTGTAACAGTTGTTAGTGTACATAGTACTGTTGTAACAGCTGTTAGTGTACATAGTACTGTTGTAACAGCTGTTAGTGTACATAGTACTGTTGTAACAGTTGTTAGTGTACATAGTACTGTTGTAATAGTTGTTAGTCAAGGTAGAACTGGGATAACAAGGTTATTGTAAGAGGAACCTGGTTATTAGGGTTATGTCCTAACTTTTGTTTTTAGTTGTTCGTTTTGATGGTACAATTTTGTTTAAAAATTTTCTCTACAAAAATTGTATTGTCATAGATTGTTGTGGCCATTGTGTGTGTGTATGTGCGTGTGTGTGTGTGTGCGTGTGTGTGTGTGCGTGTGTGTGCGTGTGTGTGTGTGTGCGTGTGTGTGTGTGTGTGTGTGTGTGTGTGTGTGTGTGTGTATTCACCTAATTGTACTCACCTAATTGTGGTTGCAGGGGTCGAGACTCAGCTCCTGGCCCCGCCTCTTCACTGTCCGCTACTGGGTCTCTGCTCTCCCTGCTCCATGAGCTTTATCATACCTCGTCTTAAAACTATGTATGGTTCCTGCCTCCACTATATCTTTCTCTAGACTATTCCACTTCCTGACTACTCTATGGCTGAAGAAATGCTTCCTAACATCCCTTTGACTCATCTGAGTCTTCAGCTTCCAGTTGTGTCCCCTTGTTTCTGTGTTCCCTCTCTGGAACATCCTGTCACTGTCTACCTTGTCAATTCCCCGCAGTATTTTGTATGTCGTTATCATGTCTCCTCTGACCCTTCTTTCCTCCAGTGTTGTTAGTCCTATTTCCCTCAACCTTTCTTCATAGGACAGACCCCTGAGTTGTGGAACTAACCTTGTCGCAAACCTTTGCACTTTCTCTAGTTTCTTTACATGCTTGACCAGGTGTGGGTTCCAGACTGGTGCTGCATATTCTAGTATGGGCCTGACGTACACGGTATACAGTGTCTTGAACGATTCCTTGTTAAGGTAATGGAACGCTAATCTTAGGTTTGCCAGTCGCCCATATGCTGCCGCAGTTATCTGGTTGATGTGTGCCTCCGGAGACGTGTTTGGCGTTATACTCACCCCAAGGTCTTTCTCCTTTGTGTGTGTGTGTGTGTGTGTGTGTGTGTATGTGTGTGCCAGACTATCATCAACGTAACTGTGATTGTGGTGTTCCTGCAACTATCAGATATTGACAAGGTCCTGCTTGACCTGTGTGGTCAGGGTCGCACGTGACCCCTGATGAAGGGTCACGACAGGTCGGGCAACCCTTTGTCATGCACTGACCCTCCCCTCCCTCCTCCCCTCACTGTCACGCAGTGTTAACCCCCTTCCATCCCACCAACCCCTCCCTCTTCCTTCTCCCCTCCTCTCCTTGACCTAACGCCTTCTCTATAACCCCCATGTTTTTCTCTCCCCTCCATTACTTTCCCTCCCTACATCTATATTTCACGAGATGTTTTTCACTTGTTCCATGATAATTATTCTCTATTTTCAAAGAATCGTAATATTAAAACGAGTTTTCAGGATGTTACTTTTTTTGCGTAATGAAGTTTGTGTTCATTTGCAATTAGATCATGTAGTAGTGTTGTCAAATAGCTCCCAACCCCCTTCACATCTAACTCCCGCCCCTCACATGAATGTTGTGGTCACTGTCATATACAGTAGTGTGCCTATTAATTGGGACAATGATGAAATAAGACATTTATTTGGAAAATTGCTGATTTTAAAAATACATTGCAGTGATATGTTAGATAATTGATTTGATAAGAGATATGACTACCATTTGCTTTTATAAGCATTGCTGCACGCTGCGGCATAGACTCGTGGTACCAGGTCCTAATAACAGCATCAATTAGCTTCTCCACAGTTGAACAGTCGTGTTACGTGATCCTGCGTTTGGTTATTGGCCATAGATTCTCAATTGGGTTGAGGTTAGGAGAGTTTCCAGGCCAATTTAGAACGCTTAGCTCACTCTCTTTGAAGAATGTCAGTATTTTTCTGGAAGTGTGGCATGGAGCAAGATCCTGCTGGAAAATGCCTTTTCCATCAGGAAAGTCTGTATTCACAATGGGAAACAAATGAGTTGACAGGATTGCCTTGCATTTGTCACTGTTCATCGTTCCCTCAACAATAACAAGCCGTCCTGGGGTCTTTAGCAGTAAAACTACTCCAAAGCATCTTCTTAGGTGGGTGTTTTGACGCTTGTTGAATGTATCCATTCCGAAGAAGTTCGCCTTTGCTCCGTCTCACTACCACTGATTTGTACCCATGTACTTCAAAATGCGCCACAACTCCATTCATCTGTTGTCCATCCCTTATGATCGAGTGTCCACCGCAGCCGTTTTTTCTTCATAGCAGCAGTCAATAACTGTTTCTTTACCGACTTTCTGGCAGTTCTGCCAGCTTCAAGGAGCCTTCAAACAACATTTCCGCCAGCTGAAGCCAAATCTCTCTGTAGATCTCTGCTGGTTTTCTTGGGATCCTTCACACTATTTCTTATGATAACCTTGTCATCGTGAGCTGCTGTATTGCATTTTCTTCCACATCTTTCTCGACGCAGCGCTCCAGTCACCATTGTCGTCATCTTTCTTCAGAATCTAACCAACAGTTGACTTTGCTAGGCTCATATTTTAGGCAATCTGCCTGATACTCAAATCAGCATGTTTTCTAAGAGCTGCAATATTTGCACGCTTCCTAGGTGTAACATTCATCATGAATTGAAGGGGACAATTTGGCGAAACCACATAGCCTTACAGAACAACAGCTGTTGTAGCACTGACGAGAGTCGCAGGGTAACACCACAGCTGGATGTTTGCCAGAAGTCGGTAGCAAACTCTTTTGAAAAGAAAATAATCCAAACTATATTAATTAAGCCGGAGATATTGCAAGAAACCCAAAATGCAAAATCCAAGCTAAGAACTATTTGTAGAATTGGACCATTATTGAGAGGAGATTCGTATAATGACGATGAACAGGAAATGAGTGAAATCCTAAATGAACAGTATGAGTTAGTGTTCAGCAACCCATTAAATGACAGCAAGGTAGAAAATGCAGGAATATTTTTCACTCCAGCTAACAGACATCAGTACAAATCCCATAGATTTCGAAAAAGAAATGAATAATATGCCTACTCACCCAACACCTGGACCAGATTCATGGAATGCCCTATTTATAAAGAAGTGCAAAGTACCACTAGCACGAGCCCTCAGTATTCTTTGGAGAAAGAGCTTAGATCTAAGTGAAATACCGGAGACCTTAAAGAGTGCAGACATAGCTCCTTTGCATAAGGGAGGTAGTAGAGCACTAGCTAAAAATTACAGACCAGTAGCCCTCACTTCTTACATCATAAAAATCTTCGAAAGAGTGATGAGACGGCAGATTACAAAGTTCATGGACCAGCACAACCAACATAACCCGAACCAGCATGGTTTTAGAGCGGGTCGATCATGCCTGTCACAGCTGCTGAACCATTATGACAGAATTACGGAGGCGTTGGAGGACGACCAAAACGTAGATGTGATTTACACAGATTTTGCAAAGGCGTTTGACAAATGCGATCATGGATGATAGCCCACAAAATGAGGGCCATGGGCATTACGGGAAAGGTAGGCAGATGAATTTTCGAGTTCCTAACACATAGAACACAAAAAGTAGTAGTAAACAGAGCAAGATCCAGCATCAGCGAGGTCAAAAGCTCAGTGCCTCAAGGCACTGTCCTGGCACCTCTGCTGTTTCTCATCCTCATAGCAGACATAGATAAAAACACCCGGCACACTTTTGTATCATTATTTGCAAATGACACTAAAATAAGCATGAAAGTCACTACGGTAGAGGACACTGAAAATTTACAGGAAGACATAAGCAGGGTCTTCCGGGTTTTCCAGTGGGCAGTGGAAAACAACATGACGTTCAACGCTCACATTAATGTTGTGGTCACTGTCATGCAGTTTTACTACACTCATGCCATGTAGTCTTACTATCTCACTCTCACATTAATGTTGTGGTCATTGTCATGTAGTCTTACTACCTTCACGTTGTAGATAAATGGTTCAGAGAACCGATAAGTTGATAAATTATACACATGTGCAACATCTGGGTATCTTTGTTGAGGAAACGTTTTGATCAGTCCATACAAAGGAGAATGGTGAAGAACAGGAGGAGTTTGAGGTAATCAGTCCCTCAGCCTTGAGTCGATGTTGTCAGTCCATCAATCTTGAAAAGAATACAGCATATGTGCGAAGAAGTGGCTTATATACTGTAGGCAGGAGAGGTGAAGAAGTCGTAGGTGGTGTCACACTTGACAAATCGAAATGTAGAAGTAGGTCATGCCTAAATGTTAGGTAAGTGAAGAATTCTCTGTATTAAGATCCCAAGATGTTGCTGTGTCAGACAGGATGTAGATGAATGGTTCAGAGAACCGACGCATGTGCAACACTTGGGCATCTTTTTTGAGGATACCCAAATGTTGCACACTTGGATATCCTCAATACCCAATATCTCAATATCCTCAATACCACGTTAATGTTGTGGTCACTGTCATGTAGTCGTACCTTTCTTAGGTGAAAGTATTGGATAGCTATGTTAAGATCGTGGTCCCACACTGTCTAGTATTACTGAGTCTTTGGGTAAGTGACTGCAGTCCGTCCTATCCATGAACTCATTACTGAGTAGCCGAACTGTGGTGCTTACTCTGGAGTGCCTGCCGCTAGCACCAACAGTCTGACTGCTTATAACCAGCACCTCTGTGGGTGTTAAGAGGTAGCTAGTTATACTTTGATCTGCTTGGTTTATAGGATTTAAAGCTTACTGTATATACTACAGAAGGTCATTAAGACTGTACTCCACCAGTCAAGGATAATTCTGTCTCAGATATAGGGATTAACGTGAGCTTGGGATATGTACACTGAGTGTGCACACCACTCAGTGTACATACACTGGGATACACAAACTTCATTAATTAGTGAGAGCCGTATAGGACCTTCCCTTGTTCTCCTTGATATTGTTACCTTGATGTTATTGCTTGTTCAGCTCCATGATCTGGAACCACAAATAGGTGAATACACACACACACACACACACACACACACACACACACACACACACACACACACACACACACACACACACACACACAGGAGCTGAGTCTCGACCCCTGCAACCACAATTAGGTGAGTACACACACACCTAAGAATATCATTCCGGCATTTCAATAAGGAATCGTTCAGGACCCTGTACACCGTGTACGTCAGGCCTATATTGGAGTATGCAACACCAGTTTGGAACCCACAACTAGCTAAGCACGTAAGGAAATTAGAGAAAGTGCAAAGGTTTGCAACAAGACTGGTCCCGGAGCTAAGGGGTATGTCCTACGAGGAGAGGTTAAGGGAAATCAACCTGACGACACTGGAGGACAGGAGAGATAGGGTAGATATGATAACGACATATATAATACTGAGAGGAATCGACAAGGTGGACAGAGATGGGACACAGCAACAAGGGGTCACAATTGGAAGTTGAAGACTCAGATGAATCACAGGGATGTCAAGAAGTACTTCTTCAGTCACAGAGTTTTCAGGGAATGGAACAGTCCGGAAATTGATGTAGTGGAGGCAGGATCCATACATAGCTTTAAGAAGAGGTATGATGAAGCTCATGGAGCGGGAGAATGACCTAGTAGGGACCGGTGAAGAGGCGGGGCCAGAAGCTATGAATCGACCCCTGCAACCACAGCTAGGTGAGCACACACACACACACACACACACACACACACACAGGCCAAGTGTCTATCGACAAGTGCTTTTGACAACTAGTAACTATATATACACACACACACACACTTGCGCTGTATACTCTCTGATAGGCCTATAAAAGGTATTCTAAGAAAGAGAAAAAAAACTGAAAGCGATGATGACATTAACCTCACAGTGTACTCTCTCTCGTCTCTCTCGTCTCTCTCTCTCTCTCTCTCTCTCTCTCTCTCTCTCTCTCTCTCTCTCTCTCTCTCTCTCTCTCTCTCTCTCTCTCTCTCTCTCTCTCTCTCTCTCTCTCTCCCTAATTTGTATAACATTGTTGTGTGTTGAGGTCTAGCAGCACTTGCTTGACCACCCTTGTAACTTGTCCAAGTCTTCCTCTTAATTCAAGACCAGACCTCGTTAACATATGTGAGAAGACGTTCAAGACCAGACCTTGACTTTGTTAACACGTGGGAAGACCTTAAAAACCAGACCAGACCTTGTTAACACGTGGGAAGACCTTCAAGACCAGATCAGATCTTGTTAACACGTGTGAAGACCTTCAAGACCAGACCAGGCCTTGCTAACACGTGGGAAGACCCTGAAGACCAGTCCAGACCTTGGTAACACGTGGGAAGACCCTGAAGACCAGCCCAGACCTTGGTAACACGTGGGAAGACTCTGAAGACCAGCCCAGACCTTGGTAACACGTGGGAAGACCCTGAAGACCAGCCCAGACCTTGGTAACACGTGGGAAGACCCTGAAGACCAGCCCAGACCTTGGTAACACGTGGGAAGACCCTGAAGACCAGCCCAGACCTTGCTAACACGTGGGAAGACCCTGAAGACCAGCCAAGACCTTGCTAACACGTGGGAAGACCCTGAAGACCAGACAAGACCTTGCTAACACGTGGAAAGACCCTGAAGACCAACCCAGACCTTGCTAACACGTGAGAAGACCCTGAAGACCAGCCCAGACCTTGCTAACACGTGGGAAGACCCTGAAGACCAGCCCAGACCTTGTTAAATTTCAAGAACTATGAAAAGAGAAGCTTATTCTTGTTCTCTTATCATCCACAAATACAATGTTGTTGAATATTATAAACTGTGTTATTTTTGTATTATTAACAAAATTAGTAATTGCCGCAGTGTGATGCTACACTGATAGTCACACGGCGGGAACACTCACAGTGTTGCTACACTGATAGTCACACGGCGGGAACACTCACAGTGTTGCTACACTGATAGTCACCCGGCAGGAACACTCACAGTGTTGCTACACTGATAGTCACCCGGCGGGAACACTCACAGTGTTGCTACACTGATAGTCACACGGCGGGAACACTCACAGTGTTGCTACACTGATAGTCACACGGCGGGAACACTCATAGTGTTGCTACACTGATAGTCACCTGGCAGGAACACTCACAGTGTTGTTACACTGATAGTCACCCGGCAGGAACACTCACAGTGTTGCTACACTGATAGTCACCCGGCGGGAACACTCACAGTGTTGCTACACTGATAGTCACCCGGCGGGAACACTCACAGTGTTGCTACACTGATTGTCACCCGGCGGGAACACTCACAGTGTTGCTACACTGATAGTCACCCGGCGGGAACACTCACAGTGTTGCTACACTGATAGTCACCCGGCGGGAACACTCACAGTGTTGCTACACTGATAGTCACCCGGCGGGAACACTCAGTGTTGCTACACTGATAGTCACCCGGCGGGAACACTCACAGTGTTGCTACACTGATAGTCACACGGCGGGAACACTCACAGTGTTGCTACACTGATAGTCACCCGGCGGGAACACTCACAGTGTTGCTACACTGATAGTCACCCGGCGGGAACACTCACAGTGTTGCTACACTGATAGTCACACGGCGGGAACACTCACAGTGTTGCTACACTGATAGTCACCCGGCGGGAACACTCACAGTGTTGCTACACTGATAGTCACCCGGCGGGAACACTCACAGTGTTGCTACACTGATAGTCACACGGCGGGAACACTCACAGTGTTGCTACACTGATAGTCACCCGGCGGGAACACTCACAGTGTTGCTACACTGATAGTCGCCCGGCGGGAACACTCACAGTGTTGCTACACTGATAGTCACACTGCGGGAATACTCACAGTGTGTTGCTACACTGTATTATATGATGACATCAGCAGTGTGCGACTACCCGGTTGTACCTTTGATATATCTTTGATGAGTATCAAGAGTCTCGCTACTCTCGGAGCCCGGCCATGGGCCAGGCTCGTCTGGTCCTTGTTTGTTCAACCATGCTGTTGCTGCTGGAGGCCCGCTGCCCCACATATCCATCACAGCCTGGTTGATCTGGCACTTGGTGAAGATACTTGTCCAGTTTCCTCTTCAAGGCTTCTACACTTGTTCCAACCGTGGGAAGATGTTGAATAGTCTGGGGCCACGAATGTTGATATAGTGTTCCCTTATTGTGCCCACCGCACCCCTGCTCCTCACTGGGTTTATTTTACACTTCCTCCCATATCTCTCACTTTACTGGCTCAATGTGAGCCGTAAACGATCTCTGTATTTGTTCCAGCTCTGATATTTCTCCTGCTCTGAACGGGGCCGTCAGCACTGAGCAATATTCTAAATGAGGGAGCACTAGCGATTTGAAGAGTGTCACCACTGGCATTATTTCCCTTGTTTTGAAAGTTCTCAATACCCACCCGGTCATCCTCCTGGCTGTCGTGATCTTTGTATTATGTTCTTTGAAAGAAAGGTCAGCTGACATAATTATTCCCAAGTCTTTTACGTGTTTCTTTCGTTCTATTTGGTGATCCTCTTGAGTTTTTGTATATAGTGTTTCTTTTGAGTTCTTCATGCTTTCCATACCTAAGCAGCTGAAACTTATCACCATTGAACGTCATGTTGTTCTCCACTGCCCACTGGAAGACCCTGCTTATGTCTTCCTGTAAATTTTCAGTGTCTTCTACCGTAGTGACTTTCATGCTTATTTTAGTGTCATCTGCAAATGATGATACAAACCTGTGGCGGGTGTTTTTATCTATGTCTGTTATAAAGATGAGAAACAGCAGAGGTGCCAGGACAGTGCCTTGAGGAATTCAGCTTTTTACCTCGCTGGTACTGGATTTTGCTCTCTTTACTACTACTTTTTGTGTTCGTGTGTTAGGAACCCGAAAATCCATCTGCCTACCTTCCCCGTAATGCCTATGGCCCTCATTTTGTGCGCTATCACTCCAGATCGCATTTGTCAAACGCCTTTGCAAAATCTGTGTGAATCACATCTGCGTTTTGGTCGTCTTCCAACGCCTCCGTAATTCTGTCCTAATGGTTCAACAGCTGTGTCTGGCATGATCGTCCTGCTGTAAAACCATGCTGGTTTGGGTTATACCATTTGTGCTGGTCCATGAAATTTGTAATCTGTCGTCTCATCACTTTTTCGAAGATTTTTATGATGTAAGAAGTTAGGGCTACTGGTCTGTAATTTTTGGCTAGTGCTCTACTACCTCCCTTATGCAAAGGAGCTATGTCTGCACTCTTTAAGGTCTCCGGTATTTCACTTAGCTCGAAGCTCTTTCTCCAAAGAATACTGAGGGCTCGTGCTAGTGGTCCAGGTGCTGAGTGAGTGGTCATGTTATCCATTTCTTTTTCGATATCTATGGGGTTTGTATTAATATCAGTTGGTTTGCGCGGCCTTCTGCTGGAGTGAAAAATGTTTTTGCATTCTATACCTTGGTGTCATGTAAGGTTCACTTCTGAGTACCGTCATTGAAGCTGAAACGTTGTGTAGTTTTAAAAATACATTAGGAAAATGCATGAGTGGATGTGAGGTGGGTATGAGTTGGACCTGACTGGCTTGGGCCAGTAGGTGATTAGGACCTGCCTAGCGTGGATCAGTAGGCCTGCTGCAATGCTCCTTCCTTCTTTCTTATATTCTGTTCTTACATAGTGGGAACAAAAGCTAGGTATGTTTCCCTGCCTGCCACATACGTCACATACGATGGCTCGTGGCCTGGTAGGCAAAGCTCTCGCTTTACATGCTGAGTGTCCGGGTTCGATTCCCGGCAAGGGTAAAAACATTGGGCGTGTTTCCTTACACCTGTTGTCCATGTTCACCCATCAGTAAAATAGGTACTATGTGTTAGTCGACTGGTGTGGGTCGCATCCTGGACCAAAATTGACCTAATTTGCCCGAAATGCTCTGCATCACAAGTAAAGTAAAGTAAAGTAGTAAAGTAAATTTTATTTCATTGCAATTTTACATAGATATTTGTAGTTACAATCATAAACTGAAGTGCAAGGAGAGCCACTGACATGCCAGGGCATTAGGGCAGCTTAATCTAATGACTTATAGACTATGAACATAATATTAGAGAAATTGATTGAGATTTTTCTAGTTATGTATTTGATTTCAAATTACAATATGATGATATTACACTGTTAAAATTACAATATGATGATATTACATTGTAACATGTGTTTAGGAGGATGGTAATATAAAATTGAGATTATCTTAAGGAAAATAACATTGAGCATTTTTGAAAGTAATTTATAATATGAGTATTTAGTTTAGGGTGAGTAGGGGGTAACATAATAGTAACATATTAGTAAAAATTGAAATTATCTTATAGGAAAATAATATTGAACATTTTTGAAAGTAATTTACAGTATGAGTATTTAGTTTAGGGTGAGTAGGTGGTTTTTGAGAAGAGTCTTAAATTGATTTTCAGACAAGGTTATCTTAGTATTTACTGGTAATGAATTCCAGATTCTGGGGCCCTTTATGTGCATAGAATTTTTACATAGGTTGATATGGACTCTGGGTATATCAAAAAGTGATCTGTGTCTTGTGTTGTGGTCATGGGTCCTATTAAAGTTGGTGAGGAGAATTTTGAGCGGAGGGTTTATATTAGAGTGTAGAGTTTATGTATGTAGTAGGCACAAGAATAAGTGTGAATGTTCTTTACGGTGAGTAGTTTTAGGCTTTTGAATATTGGTGGAGTATGCTGTCTAGAGTGGGAATTTGTTATCATTCTGACTGCAGCCTTTTGCTGGGTTACGAGTGGTCTGAGATGATTTAATGTTGTTGATCCCCATGCACAGATTCCATAGGTGAGATAAGGGTAGATAAGTGAATGATATAGTGCAAGGAGAGCTGATTGAGGTACATAATAGCGTATCTTTGATAATATGCCTACTGTCTATGAGATTTTCTTGGAAATTTGTTGTATATGTGTTTGGAATTTAAGGCTACTGTCAAGGTGGATTCCTAGGGCTTTCTGTATAGTAGTATGTCATTGATGTCAGCTAGGCCTGTATACCTTGTACATGTACTTGTAAATAAAGATATTATATTATTATTATGGTAATAAATTATCCCAGCTTAAGTTAGGAGACTTGAGGGCTATTTATTCATGGATTGAAGGAGAGGGATCGAAGCCACTTCCGTCAACATTGTAGTATAACAACTCTAACAATACTGTGGTAGCAGCCCCCACAGGGTGGCAAAACGTCTTTAAATAAAGGTGTCTTAGGTGAATGCATTCATACCCCCTTCTGTGCATTGGTGAGTGCAGCGCCCAACAGTGATGACATCATGTGTAAACAAAGGCAGGCGGGCCTTACCACCTCCGGCAGCAACCTTAACCGGGGTGTTGACACTGTGACGTCACAGCTTATTACGCACTTTCCTCTTTGTCTCAATACCAAGCTTGCATAAACGGCGGCCCAGGATGCTGGAGGCGTTACCCCCTCCCAGGATGCTGGAGGCATCCTCCCTACCAGGATGCTGGAGGCATCCTCCCTACCAGGATGTAGCGGGCATTCCACTTCTGGATCGCCGGTCTGTGGTTCTGGCAGGCAGGCAGCAGTCCTGGGGTCTGTAGTTGCACCATTTTCCCCAGGAGCCACGTGTCCTTAGTCTTCTTAGGATGATGTGGTACTAATAGTTCAAGTCCCTATACTTGTTGAGATTAATCTGCGTCTGTATAATCAAGAGCACTCACACGTTACGGTGCTACTGTGTATCCACCCCTGGCTGTATGTGTCAACCTGGGGTAGGTACACACGTTCTTATCCCAAGAACGTAGTACTGTGAAGGTGCTTAGCATTATTACCTGTATTGGCAGGGAGGAGGGAGCCAAGTTGTCTCTCAGCCTGACTGGCACTAGTTTGTAGCCAGGCTCCTCACAGTGATCTTGTTCACTAAGACTTTGTTCAAAGTGATCTTGTTCACTAAGGTGTCATCATCACCTTGCAGACATAGTGACCAGCTGTTACTCTGACACAAATACACTTGTGTTTAGTGTGAAGAGGAGTAGCAACCTGAGTGTCACTGCTACGTGAAGTCTCAGGAAAGCGTGGTAGAAGTCGTCCTAGGAAAGGTTAGAGGGAGGGGATGAAGGAGGTTGTGTGTGCAAGGGGCTTGGACTTCCAGCAAGCATGTATGAGCGTGTTAGATAGGAGTGAGTGGAGACAAATGGTTTTTAGGACTTGACGTGCTGTTGGAGTGTGAGCAAGGTAACAAGCATTTATGAAGGGATTCAGGGAAACCGGCAGGCCGGACTTGAGTCCTGGAGATGGGAAGTACAGTGCCTGCATTCTGAAGGAGGGGTGTTAATGTTGCAGTTTTATAACTGTAGTGTAAGCGCACCTCTGGCAAGACAGTGGAGTGAATGATGATGAAAGTTTTTCTTTTTCGGACCACCCTTCCTTGGTGAGAAACGGCCGACATGTTAAAAAAATTATTATTAATTAATTAAGGGGAAGCACTGAACCCATAGGGGCCATAAAGACCCTGGGATCTGAGAAACACTCTGATTCTATACAAGAAAAGGGAGAACAGGTTCACTCCCTTGGATCAAGGCCCCATCACCAGCATCAAGGCATCATGGGATGTGCTAGTGCAGAGATGGAGGCTGATAAAAGATAGCCTCAAGATTGGCTCTCATGGACGAACAGTGCCATTCTAGGTCCTGGCACTGTTTTATGAGGGGGTTATTCCAGCTGGATTATTTGTGTACCAACGGTGCCACTAGTGATGCCAGGCTCTCGTCTACCTCTGCTGAACCACCCGGGTGTACTGCTCGACTTGGTTACGCTGTTAATTTGGTTCATGTGAAGGCTGGTGAGGTAACGTAGGCAGGTGGCTAGTCTGGAATTGTAATAATAATAATAATAATAATAATAATAATAATAATAATAATAATAATAATAATAATAATAATAATAATGCAACTATTACAGACCTAACTGACATCACTGGCATAGTGTATAGAAAGTCCCTGGTTATGAAGAGCATTTCTGGTCTGGTGGTCTGGTGGCTAAAGCTCTCGCTTCACACGGCGAGGGCCTGGGTTCGATTCCCAGCCAGGGCAGAAACATTGGGCGTGTTTCTTTACACCTGTTGTCTATGTTCCCCATCAGTAAAATGGGTACCTGGGTGTTAGTCGACTGGTGTGAGTCGCATCCTAGGACACTGACCTAATCTGCCCGAAATGCTCAGCATAACAAGGGACTTTCTATATAGTAGTATGTCACTGATGTCAGCTAGGCCTGTATACCATGTACATGTACTTGTAGTAAATAAAGATATTATTATTATTATTATTATTATTATTATTATTATTATTATTATAGGTTAATCTTATCCCAAAGGCTGCGACCCACAACAGCCTGCTGACAACATTCAGGTATCTACTTACTGCTAGGTGAACAGGGCGAAACGTGGGGCACGGGTGAAACGTGCCCCACGTTTTACCCCTCCCGGGGATCGATCCCAGACCGTAAAGAAAAAAAAGAAAGATTGATAACTTTTGTTTTGCCTGGGCTTTACAAGGTTGTCGTGTTGAACTTGTAACTGCCGGCGAACTAGAAACTGCTGTCAGTAGGTTTGCTTGGGAAGGGAAACACGGTGAGAGGCAAGTGTTTCACCTTTGTCCACCCCCTCTGCCGTGCAGTTATCAACCGTTCATACCTGTTACTGTTGTCTCTCTCTCTCTTTGCTTCCGTTTCAGGGCGTGATTCCCGCCAGGTTATAATTATGTCCCGTTTCTTGAAATTACTTCGTCGTCAACCTCCTCTAATCTCGATTCAGTTGACCCGCGTTTTCTTCCCTGCTGCTGGAAAACATAAACACAGATGCAGTATAATGCGATCCTATATTGAGAACGTTTCGCCCACACAGTGGTCTTTATCAAGTCACAAACAGATCTACCTGGGGTGAATAGTACACGAGTATTTATAGGGTGGAGGGTCTCCTTCCTTGTTACTGGTGTTGCACCTGGGCATGACCTCTTATCTACGGTTAGAAAGACGTGTACAGGTGAGCGTAGACCTAGACCAGGATCCCAACCACGGGTTCCCAACCAGGGGTTCCCAACCAGGGATTCCCAACCAGGGATTCCCAACCAGGGGTTCACAACCAGGGCTTCCCAACCAGGGGTTCCCAACCAGGGGTTCCCAACCAGGGGTCCCAACCAGGGCTTCCCAACCAGGGCTTCCCAACCAGGGGTTCCCAACCAGGGGTTCACAACCACGGGTTCCCAACCAGGGACCTGCAGCGCTGTATGACCCCTGTGGTTTAGCGCTTCTATTTGATTATAATAATCCCAACCAGGGGTTCCCAACCAGGGGTCCAACCAGGTCTTCCCAACCAGGGCTTCCCAACCAGGGGTTCACAACCAGGGCTTCCCAACCAGGGGTTCCCAACCAGGGGTTCACCAGGGGTTCCCAACCAGGGCTTCCTAACCAGGGGTTCACCAGGGGTTCCCAACCAGGGGTTCACCAGGGGTTCCCAACCAGGGGTTCTCAACCAGGGGTTCCCAACCAGGGGTGGGAGATGGCATTTCATGCTGTGCGACAAAGAATCCTAACGAAAAGCACAGTTCAGTTCATTTTACCCACATCACTGTATTTGGCTCAGTTTGTGATTAAAAAACTAGAAATTTGACTTCATCTTCAAATGTGACATTACTTTTGCAGGGGATTTCAACATTAATCAAATATTTCCTAGGGATGCGGGGCAGAGAAAAGGTCCTGACCTGGCCTGGTTGATCAGGCCCTGATTCACCACGAGGCCTGATCACGGACCGGGCCGCGGGGGCGTTGACCCCCGAAACCCCCTCCAGGTATATTCCAGGTACCCAGGCACTCCGGGTGTCGGCTAAACAAACCCAAAATTGAGAAATTGGACGATGAGAAGGATCTCGGAATTTTTTTTTCGGAGAGGCCACAAAATAAAATGGAAAGGTAAAGACTGAGGTAAGAGAGAGAGAGAGAGGGGGGGGTTATTGAAAGCGGGTGTAGGTAGACGAGAAATGAAGGGTAAGATGGTTAAGTGTCCTGTCCACTTAGGGTGGATGTTTATGGGAGTGGTTTTTGTCAGTGTATGGTAGTGATCACCAGGTAAGGATACACTGGTGTTATACTGGTAATGATAACTATACCCCACTCACCTGCCAGCTGGGACTGACCCCCCACTCACCTGCCAGCTGGGACTGACCCCCCACTCACCTGCCAGCTGGGACTGAACCCCCACTCACCTGCCAGCTGGGACTGACTCCCCCACTCACCTGCCAGCTGGGACTGACTCCCCCACTCATCTGCCAGCTGGGACTGACCCCCACTCACCAAGCAGCTGGGACTGACCTCCACTCACCTAACAGCTGGGACTGACCCCCACTCACCTGGCAGCTGGGACTGATAAAACATCCACTCAGACCCGACTATATCAAATGTAAATGTTTCTCTTTGTAATTTAAGCTTATATGACCTACCAATCCTTGTACGTCTGATGAGGGTGTCAGACCGAAAAGGAAATATACAAACCAACATTTATTATGCCTTTGTTTACATGCGGGTTTTCTCATTCCACTGGGAAGTGTTTGCGACACTTTGTTGATTCTTCAATGTGTCTTTGTCTTTATTCTCGGCCCCTCTTCCTCGTCTCATTCGCCTGGGCATCTTTTGGGGGGGTTATAGGCTAGCAAGGATGTGAAGGGAAAGGGTTGGGTTAGGATGGGTTATCTCTCTCTCTATCTCTTATGGAGTAGCGTAAAGGTTTTTGGGTAAATAGGAAGAGATAGGTAAGAAAGAGTGAATGACCTGACCACTTTAGGTTTCGTTGTTAAGCAGTTTGTATCACCTAGGGAAGAATGTATGGCGCTTACCTAATGTCCTCTCCTCGTCTTGTTCTCTGGCATTACCTAACGTCCTCTCCTCTTATCTCCTCACAGCACGCAAACAACGTGCGACGACTGGCTGAGGAGAAGCGTCACCAGCAGCACGACCAGCAGCAGCAGGTCGGTGGGGGTCGTAGGTTCTCCAGCAAGTGGGAGATCCCTCAGTACGACGTGGTCTACAGACAGGACGTCACTCCTGGCTCCTTCTTCGCCCGAGACAACGTGCACAACTTCATCTCGTGGTGCCGAGACCTGGGCATCTACGAGGTGCTGCTCTTTGAGACGGACGACCTGGTGCTCAGGAAGAACGAAAAGCATGTCATTCTGTCCCTGCTGGAAGTGGCTCGCCGTGGTGCAAGGTTAGTCATTAATATTATTGTTTTCAAACACATCTCTTGTGAACAGACTGACTGATGTTGTAGTAGCCAGGCTTAGCCTTGGTTTCAGGTAATGACTGATGTAGTAGCCAGGCTTAGGCTTGGTTTTAGGTACTGACTGATGTAGTAGCCAGGCTTAGGCTTGGTTTTAGGTACTGACTGATGTTGTAGTAGCCAGGCTTAGGCTTGGTTTCAGGTACTGACTGATGTTGTAGTAGCCAGGCGTAGGCTTGGTAAGTACTGACTGATATTGTAGTGGCCAGGCTTAGGCTTGGTTTTAGGTACTGACTGATGTAGTAGCCAGGCTTAGGCTTGGTTTTAGGTACTGACTGATGTTGTAGTAGCCAGGCTTAGGCTTGGTTTCAGGTACTGACTGATGTTGTAGTAGCCAGGCGTAGGCTTGGTAAGTACTGACTGATATTGTAGTGGCCAGGCTTAGGCTTGGTTACGATTACTTACTGATGTTGTAGCAGCCAGGCTTAGGCTTGGTTACAAGTACTTCTGGCAGTTTGGCAGACACACAGATGATGATCAAACCAAATGCAATGTGGCCAGCCCTATAGTGACTATCTTGAACACTATGTATGTGCCTAATCATTTGAGGAATATAGAGATAGACAGTGATATGTGATAAGCCAAGATGTCTTATTAATGAAAATAAGATACTAAACATATGAAATAAATTTTCTAAATTTGCTTGTAACAGATGTACTCCTGTTAACCCTTTTGGGGCCTAGTTCTTAGGCCTTTTGTGTATCCATATGGCAAAATATAAAATCCTCTTCTCTCTGCTTCCCTCTTCCTCCTCTTTTTCATCAGGCGCCCTATAAATTTTAGTTTCCTTCTTATTTATATTTTCCTCTGCTTTCTCCTCTCATATTTTTATTCTTCCTGTTTTCCTTTCAATACTCTTCGACTATCAAGATAATAAGTACTTACGCTATCATGACTGGATACAGCCACAGTGTGCGGGTACACTGTTCTCTGTGATAGTTGTATGTTGGCTACACACACAGTGTGACGCTGTCCCAATCTTTGTGATAGTTCCACTGGAGAAAGACTAGAGGCATGCTACTACATGATAGATAGAGGGAAGCTAGCTTTATTTGTGATATTCCATCACACAGGATGAGTTCTCCCTCTCATATTCCATGACACAGGATAGGTTTCCCCCTCTCATATTCCATGACACAGGATAGGTCTCATGCGTCAGGCTATGACATCTGTCAGCTTGAGCTGGAAGAAGTATTGAATAGGTTAGGATAGGAAGTCGGTGAACAGAATTGAGGTAAAGTACTGGGAAGGGCTATGACTTTTCCACGATATTAACATTAATAATAATAATTATGTAATGATGATGATAATAATATAATAATTATAGTTATAATAACAATAATAATTGGGATCACAATAGTTCTTTATCAAACATCGTAGTTCATTTTTTTACACATTATTTCTTAGCATGAAACTGAGTGATTATCATGATACAGTCACAGTATTTTTACCAATATTACCTTATCATCAACAGTCATTCGTCGGTTTTGTCTAGATAGCAGTTATTTTCTCGTTGATAATCTAGGTGATGTAGTGGATGCGGTCACATGGTATCAGATACCATAAACAATGACGTGATTTGTTACAAAGAACAAGAGGGCACAATACCGTGACTGGAACAATACTCAAATAACCCGTACATAGGAGGGAGAGAGAGAGAAAGAAAGAGAGAGAGAGAGAGAGAGAGAGAAAGAGAGAGCTAACGATGACGTTTCGGTGTTGTCACTAGTGCAGTTTAAGTGAGTGTTTGGCTTCAAGCGCGTCATTAGCATGACTAATTATAATGGACCGGTGATTATTGGCTGGAGAGTAAGACTGAGTAAGCCATTCCCTCTTACCTCTCAGTTACACATCTGTGAGTCTCTCTCACTTATGGTGTGTAGCTAATATCTCGATTATCTTAGGTTCGCTTAGGTAAGGCTACGTTAACTTAGGTTAGGTTAGGCTAAGTTAATTTAGGTTAGATTAGGTTAGGGTAAGTTAGGATAGGTTAGGTTAATTTAGGTTAAGTTAGGTTAGGTTAAATTAGGTTTGGTCAGGTTAAGTTAACTTAGGCTAGGATAAGTTAGGATGGGTTAGATTAAGTTAGGCAAGGTTAAGTCAGGTTAGGTTTAGTTACTGAAGGTTAAGTTCGGTTAGGTCATGTTAGGTTAGGTCATGTCAGGTTAGGTCATGTCAGGTTAGGTTAGGTTAGGATGTCTTGTACCTGAAAAACTATGAGATAGAAGCTATAAATTAGAGAGTGAACAACCACAGAGCGACGGACACTGAACTGTCATATTTTCACTGTTGAAGATGCCTTCATCAGTCACATATCTGACTGTTCAACAGTAAAATGATGCCTGTCGTTAAGAGAACAGAGAGGCTGTAATATGACAGATGTCTTGTGTAGACAACCTTGGTCGCTTCTAGTGTGCCTCTCACTATCCCAGGACAGCACTTACTTACACCTAGGTTAAAAAAGCTACAATATCATTCCTCGGTTATTAACAAAGTTATCTTACACTGTTAACTTTGATCCAAAATTAAAACTTTGGCATATGGAAAAAAAATTAAATATATTTTTTAACTTTTTTATCCCTCTCCTGCAACCCCCTCCCCCCCACACACTTTTCCCTCTCTCCCTTCCTTCTTTGGAGGGAGGGAGGGTTTTGGAGGGACGAAGGGGTTAATTATTCAAGTATCCAGGAAATTTTGTTGAATAATTCTCCACAAAAAATCTGAGAAGAGAAATATTGTGTTAAGCATATTGTGAATCTTCGTATTTTCCTGAGATAAAAGAATGTGTGAAGGAAGATTTGAGAGTTTTGTTATTACCCGGGGAACCTGTCAGTGCTAACACCTCTAGCAACAAGGAACTGCAACAAGGAACAACTGCAATAAGGAACAACAGCAACAAGGAACAACTTCAACAAGGAACAACTGCAACAAGGGTCTGTGGCAACAAGGAACAGCAGGAACAAGGAACAAAGAACAACAGAAAAAAGGAACAGCAACAAGAAACTGCAACAACAAGGAACAACAGCAACAAGGAACTGTGGCAACAAGGAACAACAACAAGGAACAACGGCAATAAAGAACTGTATATTAAATTGTAAAGTACATGGGTGTGTGGTGGTTCGTGTGCTAGCACTGCCTTTGAGAGTAAGGTGCTTCCTACATATTGTACTAGCACTGCCTCTGAGAGTAAGATGCTTCTTACATAGTGTACTAGCACTGCCTCTAAGAGTAAGGTGGTCCCTACATATTGTACTAGCACTGCCTCTAAGAGTAAGGTGGTCCCTACATATTGTACTAGCACTGCCTCTGAGAGTAAAGTGGTCCCTACATATTGTACTAGCACTGCCTCTAAGAGTAAGGTGGTCCCTACATATTGTACTAGCACTGCCTCTAAGAGTAAGGTGGTCCCTACATATTGTACTAGCACTGCCTCTAAGAGTAAAGTGGTCCCTACATATTGTACTAGCACTGCCTCTAAGAGTAAAGTGGTCCCTACATATTGTACTAGCACTGCCTCTAAGAGTAAGGTGGTCCCTACATATTGTACTAGCACTGCCTCTGAGAGTAAAGTGGTCCCTACATATTGTACTAGCACTGCCTCTAAGAGTAAGGTGGTCCCTACATATTGTACTAGCACTGCCTCTAAGAGTAAAGTGGTCCCTACATATTGTACTAGCACTGCCTCTGAGAGTAAAGTGGTCCCTACATATTGTACTAGCACTGCCTCAAAGAGTAAGGTGGTCCCTACATAGTGTACTAGCACTGCCTCTAAGAGTAAGGTGGTCCCTACATATTGTACTAGCACTGCCTCTAAGAGTAAGGTGGTCCCTACATAGTGTACTAGCTCCAGGCACATTCATTACTACCTAGTGTCGTAGAGGGAAGGTCACGAGGACAGGAGCTGGAAAGAATAAGCGGTTGAGGAATGAAAAGGAAAATGTGGTTAGAAATTGGAGAGGAAAGTTTAGTGTGTTGGGAGGAAGGGATTCTAAAGACTAGGAAGTACCTAGTTACTAACCCTGACGTTCACTTTAAAACCCTAATGTATTTAGGGATTAAAATAAGCTCTCCGTGTATAAACACTGGAGAGGTACACAGTGGAGCGAGGTGTCGTTACTGACCAGAACTCTGTTGTTGATTGTCTTACATAAACTTCCAGTGGTTGTAACATAGACTAGCTTCCAGTGTTGTAACATAGACTAGCTTCCAGTGTTGTAACATAGGGTAACAGGCTAGCTTCCAGTGGTTTTTACATAGACTAGCTTCCAGAGGTTGTAATATACACTAGCTTCCAGTCGTTGTTACACAGACTAGCTTCCAGTAACTGTTACATAGATTAGCTTCCAGTGGCTATTACATAGACTACCTTCCAGTGGTTATAGTGGGTTATAGATCTACTTAGGCTTCTAAGTGTATTTCTATAACATTCAGTTTCAGTATTTACTTCTCTCCTAATATTATTCCTAATGCTAGACAAAGATACACTATTTTGCATTTTTCTTCAGGGTACTTTCTTTGGCTAACTTATTAACCTTATCATGAAGGAGTAATCCAACGTGTGATGGAATCCATCCCAATTGTACATTAATTCCCTTTTTTCCAGGATTTGTGATTATCTGTATCTGGCTTCCCCATTTAGAATGTTGTTAGAGTCATTATGTGAGTCAAGAGCCTTCGATGATGACATAGAATCAGTAATAATCATAGAGTCAAGCCTAGCCCAGAAGAGCCATTCTCTAGTTTTGACATGGAAACCAATTTATTTGTAAAATTGGCAGTTTAAAAGTTACATCAACCCAAAATGAAAAACCAAAGCTTTATATTAATAAATTATATCAAGACTGAAAGTTTGAAATTTATCGGAAAAGGCATTCACCAATATTTGTTCTGCGTACATTGATTCCAAGATTTTTTAACAGTTTCATTAAAATTTCAAATTTGCGCCTCCACAGTCTGAACTCATAGTGTCACCCTTCTGGACCGCATCACTGCCCGTAATATTCTGACGCCGGTAAGAATATAAATACATACATATGAGTCTACTTCTGAAGAGGTTCAATATGTAATGGGTGATGTATATTATGACCAGGATAGTTCCCATTAACTTTAGTTGGTGTGTGGGCAAATTTGTCCATATAATAAATTAGTTTATAAAACTTGAAATTGTTGGAATCCTTGTGAGTAACTGGAGAATGATTCTTGTGTGTTATCCAGAGAGCAAGAATCACCTTATAGCGCCGCTTAAGTCTCAATTTACTAATTTTATTAGAATAACGATTATGATTTCCATTCAATAATTAAAGACGAGGCTGTCTTTAATTATTGAATGGAAATCAGAATCATTATTTTCATAGAGTAGAGTTAGTAGACTCATATGTATTTAACAAGAATAAAAAAATATCACATTATTTTAAAAGTAAACTTAGATGTGCCCCAACACACTTGACTTTCACTCTGTCTTTATCGAATTAAGGGACACAATTTTTTGGAACGTTTGGAGTCATTCCAGGAAACCGGAAATGGGTTCTGTAACGTTGCTCATAGGGTACCTTCACAAGGCAGTTGTTCGAAGAATTTTGCTCTAGTTACCGTACACCAGTGTTGAAATTTTGAAGTCGAGTGGATGAGGCCTTCTAGTGTTAATAGCGAAATAAAAGCGAAAAAATGGAGGAAGAAGATATAAAAGAAAAGAAAAAATCAGGCATCTATTTAGTGGCCCTCCTTCGTTGATAAAATAATAATGATAATAATAATAATTGAAGTATTGAACCGTGCAAAAGTTTAATATAGTATTTTGTGATACAGGTTCGGAATGGCAGCTCCTCTGTTGGTACAGATGGAGGCTGACATTGACCGGGAGCTAGAGCAGGAACGTCTGGCTGAAGAGCGTGCTGAGAACGGTGGTCAGTTGAACGGTGAAGACGAGTCTTGGAACCACGACAGCCACGACCTGTCGCCGCCTGAGCCTCCCAAGATGTTCTATGGTCCACAGCCTCAGATCATCACCAACGACCTCAAGAGTCTCGACGAAATGGTGAGTACCTGTGTAATGTTGTGGTGCTTCTTGTGGCCTCGGCTGGCTGGTGCTTCTTGTGGCCTCGGCTGGCTGGTGCTTCTTGTGGCCTCGGCTGGCTGGTGCTTCTTGTGGCCTCGGCTGGCTGGTGCTTCTTGTGGCCTCGGCTGGCTGGTGCTTCTTGTGGCCTCGGCTGGCTGGTGCTTCTTGTGGCCTCGGCTGGCTGGTGCTTCTTGTGGCCACGGTTGGCTGTGTTTACTGTAGACACGGCTTACTTCTTGTGGCCACGGCTGGCCTTGCCACTGTGACCACTGCTGGCTGTGTCACTGTGGCCACTGCTGGCTGTGTCACTGTGGCCACTGCTGGCTGTGTCACTGGCCATGGATGTATCTCTTTCTACTCTTACCCCGCTAAATGGCAAAAATGTTTTTATTTTGGCTTCAGTCACGCGAGTTGTGCAGTATTCCCTCTTACCCGGCTGCCATGTTACCAGGTTCTGATAGCACTCATGACTATGGCACAGGGTGCCATATCTTCACCTGGGACTTGAAATTACTGCGGTCCGAGAATATTATCACCCTCTCCTCTGTATATGTTTTGAGAAGACAGGTTGCTGAAGTGACAGTTATCTTGATTCTAGTTCGTCTCTAGCACTTGGCGATCGACACGTGGTGGTTTATCTTTAAGATAGTAAAATTCGGGGAATATAATGTTAAAAGTAGAATGTTGACGTTCAGCAAAACATCAGCCACTGGCGTTTTAAAATATGTTGCGAGAAGAGCCGAGATGAGTGCTAGTTGCTGGCAGTGCAGAGCCGAGGTGAGTGCTAGTTGCTGGCAGTGAAGAGCCGAGTTGAGTGCTAGTTACTGGCAGTGAAGAGCCGAGGTGAGTGCTAGTTGCTGGCAGTGAAGAGCCGAGGTGAGTGCTAGTTGCTGGCAGTGCAGAGCCGAGGTGAGTGCTAGTTGCTGGCAGTGAAGAGCCGAGGTGAGTGCTAGTTGTTGGCAGTGCAGAGCCGAGGTGAGTGCTAGTTACTGGCAGTGCAGAGCCGAGGTGAGTGCTAGTTGCTGGCAGTGAAGAGCCGAGGTGAGTGCTAGTTGCTGGCAGTGAAGAGCCGAGGTGAGTGCTAGTTGTTGGCAGTGCAGAGCCGAGGTGAGTGCTAGTTACTGGCAGTGAAGAGCCGAGGTGAGTGCTAGTTGTTGGCAGTGCAGAGCCGAGGTGAGTGCTAGTTGTTGGCAGTGCAGAGCCGAGGTGAGTGCTAGTTGCTGGCAGTGAAGAGCCGAGGTGAGTGCTAGTTGTTGGCAGTGCAGAGCCGAGGTGAGTGCTAGTTGTTGGCAGTGAAGAGCCGAGGTGAGTGCTAGTTGCTGGCAGTGCAGAGCCGAGGTGAGTGCTAGTTGCTGGCAGTGCAGAGCCGAGGTGAGTGCTAGTTGCTGGCAGTGCAGAGCCGAGGTGAGTGCTAGTTGCTGGCAGTGCAGAGCCGAGGTGAGTGCTAGTTGTTGGCAGTGCAGAGCCGAGGTGAGTGCTAGTTACTGGCAGTGAAGAGCCGAGGTGAGTGCTAGTTGTTGGCAGTGCAGAGCCGAGGTGAGTGCTAGTTGTTGGCAGTGCAGAGCCGAGGTGAGTGCTAGTTGTTGGCAGTGCAGAGCCGAGGTGAGTGCTAGTTGCTGGCAGTGCAGAGCCGAGGTGAGTGCTAGTTGCTGGCAGTGCAGAGCCGAGGTGAGTGCTAGTTGTTGGCAGTGCAGAGCCGAGGTGAGTGCTAGTTACTGGCAGTGAAGAGCCGAGGTGAGTGCTAGTTGTTGGCAGTGCAGAGCCGAGGTGAGTGCTAGTTGCTGGCAGTGCAGAGCCGAGGTGAGTGCTAGTTGTTGGCAGTGCAGAGCCGAGGTGAGTGCTAGTTGTTGGCAGTGCAGAGCCGAGGTGAGTGCTAGTTGTTGGCAGTGAAGAGCGAGTCGCAGTCACAATCAGTGGTGCGGATAAGCAGTGTCCGCCGCAGCCTGCACATGAAATTTTCCTACACATTTAACAGGAAAAGTACAGAATAATACGTTGTAAATCGCCTTGCGTCATTCCCCTGACGTCATCGATCAAACACCAATCACACTCCAGTTTTCTCGTATCATTGTATATAATACAGCCATCAGTTGTATTGGCTGTATTATGCAACCATAAGTTGTATTGTTATCGCCTTGCATCTCCTCCTACACATTTTCATCCACGCTTACTATAATACAATGAAAAATTTTCATGAATCGAAGTATTTGACACAAAAATCTTGATAGTGAGTCACAACGATTGACAGTACAATGACAGACAGTCGATCTTAACAATGCAAAGCAAGCCACAGGGAATGTAAATCTTCAGCTCGAGTACTTTCACACGTCTTCGTGCGTCATCAGGAGCTATGTAGTGTTACAAGAGTAGCAACGGAAGAAATGAGGGAAAGTTTTCTCAAAGTTACCTCCTGAGGACACACGAAGACGTCTGAAACTACTTAAGCTGAAGATTTCCATCCATCGTGGCTTCTTTTGCGTATATATATATATATATATATATATGTCGTGCAGAATAGGTAAAATTGGCCAGTTAGCAAGAACTCATTTAAAATTAAGCCCTTTTTAAAATTTTATCTTATACTTTTAAAGATTTTTTTTTCATTTATTTTAATGTAAAAATTAATAATTTTGTACCAAAAGAACCTTAGAAAACTTACCTAACCTTATTATAACAAGCGCAGTTTGATGTAGCCTAGTCCAACTATATATATTTTACATGAGTTTACAGTAATTTAATAATAAACAAACACAATGAAATCAATTTTTTTCGTTAGGTTCAGAATGATTTTTGCGAAATTATTGCATACACAAATTTTCGATTGCCTTATTCGGCAAGATGAGCGTTGCTATTTAAGCCAAAATAGCAAGTTTTACCTATTCGGCACAACATTATATATATATATATATATATATATATATATATATATATATATATATATATATATATATATATATATATATATATATAAAATAGTTTGTGATTATAAGGGAAGTGGGGACCCCAATCACCTGATAGTAGGGTAAAATAAGCGGTTGGTTAATGATGGTTGAAGCCTATCGACTACACGATGGTCATTGAGGCTGTGTCATACATTCACCACCAGACAAGAATACTTTAATTTATAAAACAAGGATTAAGGTGAACTTTCAGTGTATATAAACTGAGAGACATACACACGTCTTGGTGTATATATCCTGTGTATGTATAACAGAGAGAGCCTAACACAACGTTTGTCTCAAAGGTCACTTGGAGAGACTGACCTTGCAGGTGAAACGTTGTTTCAGTATTACCCATCCTCGCTCCACCATACCCGGCGCTCGGATGGGGGGGATGCCACTCACAGTGCCACTCCCCTACAGGGTTCCACTCTCCACACAGTGCTACTTCTCTACAGGGTTCCACTCTCCACACAGTGCTACTTCTCTACAGGGTGCCACTCTCCACACAGTGCCACTTCCCCACATGGTGCCACTCTTCCACTCTTCACACAGTGCCACTCCGCACAGAGTAACACTTTCCACACAGTGCCAGTCCACACGGGGTACCCTGTATCCCGTGAAGTGCCACAATACCCTGGCAGAAACAGTTTACAAGTAACCCACAATGCCTTGGCTGTAACAATTCACAACTAACCCACAATATCCTGGATGGAACAATTCACAACTAACCCACAATACCCTGGCTAGAACAATTCACAGCCCACAATACGCTAACTGGAACAATTTACAACTAACCCACAATACCCTGACAGAGTCACAGTAGCGGGGTCGAGAAATGTGGGTAGTTTTTCATTTTTTTTTTTTTTTTTGGGGGGGGGTATCCTGCTCTGCCCTAAGCCTGTAGCAACTCCGCCAGTGTGGTCTTGACGACCTGCTATGTGGGATAAGCTCGGTGATACCAGGTCTGGCCTGCCAGTCTGGTCTTGACGACCAGGTCAGTGTTGAACCCCAGTAATATAAGGTCTGGCTCTCTAAGTGTGGTCTTGAAGACCTGGTCTGAGACACGTCAGTGTGACCAAGGTCTTATCACTGACTGAGGGGGGTCCTAGATGGGACAGATGAGATAAGAGATTTAGTCTCCTTCAAGACACCTGGCCGGATGTTGACTAGAGACAGTGAGTGACGACAGGTGCCAGAAGGCATGAAGCACAGGAGGAAGTCAGCTTGTCAACACCAATAATAATAATAATAATAATAATAATAATAATAAGCAGAAGAAGAAGAAGAAGAAGGATTATAATAATAGCATTAATAATAATAATAATGTACGTTCAGTAACGCCAGATGTTATTCCTAGCCTTGATAACGTGTCATACACACTCGATTTAACAAGAAATGAATCTTATATACATTAGATATGTTTGTATACACATCCAGAAGTTAGAATGTGTCACTTCTGCATGTGTCAACAACATTTGTGTACACATTAGTTACGTGTGTTGTGAAACATACAATACCTGAAGTATACCTGGAAGGAGTCCCTGGGGTCAGCGCCCCCGCGGCCCCCGGGCCTGGGGACTATCTTACATAGTCCCCATGTAAGAGTGTCACCAGGTAAGATAGTCCCAATGTAAGATGGTCACCAGGAAAAATAGTCGCATGCAATATAGTCACCAGGTAAGATAGTCCCCATATAAGATAGTTCCCATGCAAGATATTCCCCATCTAAGTTAGTCACCAGGTAAGATAGTCCCCATGTAAGACAGTCTCCAGGTAAGATAGTCACCGGGTAAGATAGTCACCGGGTAAGATAGTCACCAGGTAAGATAGTCCCCTGGTAAGATAGTCCCCAGGTAAGATAGTCCCCATGTAAGACAGTCACCAGGTAAGACAGTCACCAGGTAATATAGTCCCCCGGTAAGATTGTCACCAGGTAAGATAGTCCCCAGGTAAGAGAGTCCTCAAGTAAGAGAGTCCCTAGGTAAGATAGTCGCCAGGTAAGATAGTCCCTAGGTAAGATAGTCGCCAGGTAAGATAGTCCCCAGGTAAGATAGTCACCAGGTAAGATAGTCGCCAGGTAAGATAGTCCCCAGGTAAGATAGTCCCCAGGTAAGATAGTCCCCAGGTAAGATAGTCACCAGGTAAGATAGTCGCCAGGTAAGATAGTCGCCAGGTAAGATAGTCCCCAGGTAAGATAGTCACCAGGTAAGATAGTCGCCAGGTAAGATAGTCGCCAGGTAAGATAGTCCCCAGGTAAGATAGTCGCCAGGTAAGATAGTCCCCAGGTAAGATAGTCCCCAGGTAAGATAGTCGCCAGGTAAGATAGTCGCCAGGTAAGATAGTCGCCAGGTAAGATAGTCCCATCTTTACGGTTGTCATCTCTGGTGACATTCTTCTTGGCACGAAGCTCTTGTTTTTGTGTCACAGAAACGCTGGTGGTGTGCGTGGTGACACGCCACACTGGTGGTGTACGTGGTGACATGCCACACTGGTGATGTACGTGGTGACACACTACACTAGTGGTGACACAACACACTGGTGGTGTTCGTGGTGACACAACACACTGGTGGTGTACGTGGTGACACACTGGTGGTGTGCGTGGTGACACACTGGTGGTGTGCGTGGTGACACAACACACTTGGTGAAGATGAAGCACAGTATTGTAAGGAAATACATGTGTGTGACCTGTCTCAGTACGCTCAGCAGGTTGAACAGTGAATATGAAGACGTAGCAGAGAAAAATAACATACACAGCTTTAAAACTAGGAATGATCGGGGCGTTGAGGCAAACAGCACCGTGCGTTTGTAGACGGCGGCGCCATTGCTCGATTGCTAGCTAACTCGGCTCACACACTGAGGTTCATGGTTCGATTCCCGGTACGGGTTTAGACATTAGGGCATATTTCCATAAGACACCTACTGTCCCTGCTCACTCATCAGTAAAATAGGTACCCGGGTGTTAGTCTTAATACATCAGACTTGTTAGTGTTGCTCCTAGACATGTGTTAATACATCAGACTTGTTAGTGTTGCTCCTAGACATGTGTTAATACGAGTGGATGAAATGTATATGCAAACAAGACAATTTTGACTTTGGTTAAATAATGAATTAAGTACCTGATCAGCCGGGCTGTGGTTCGTACGGTTCGTACGTCGGTCTGCGTGTGGCCAGCAGTAATAGAATGGTTGATCAGACCCCGATCCACCATGAGGCCTGGTCACAGACCGGGCTCTGCATAACAAGCGGCTTTCTATATAGTAGTATGTCACTAATTTCAGCTATGGTCTATATACCTTGTACGTGTACTTGTGTAGAGATTATTATTATTAACACAGTATTGATGGCAGTGTACTCTTGATGGTCGGAGGAAACTGTGGCCCCGTGGCTAAAGCTCTCGCTTCACACGGTGAGAGTCCGGGTTCGATTCCTGGCGAGGGTTGTCTGTGTTCACCCATCAGTAAAATGGGTACCTGGGTGTTAGTCGACTGGTGTGGGTCGCATCCTGGGACAAAACTGACCTAATTTGCCCGAAATGCTCTGCATAACAAGCGGCTTTCTATATAGTAGTATGTCATTGATGTCAGCTAGGACTGTATACCTTGTACATGTACTTTTAGAAATAAAGATATTATTATTATTTTTATTATTATTATTATTATTATTATTATTATTATTATTATTATTATTAATGTTATGGATGACATCAGAAGGCGAGGCTGGTGAAGGAAGGGGAGAGGGGGAGGATATAAGGGGGAGAGAATCAGGGAGTGGGGGGTGGAAGGGACAACAGAATCGCTATTACGTCACTTCCGGGGGATTGTGCGTATTGTAAATTACATTTAAACGTCTTGCGGTACGTGGTGGGGGAGGGGGGGGGATGGGAGGGGGGTTGATTGTCTTGTCTTGATCTCTGGGTGGATATGTGGGCCAAACGGGCCGCCAGCAGCAACAACCTGGCTCCGCCAGTAGGCAAACTCTCGAAACTAATCATAGGTATAATCAGAGGTGAAGATTGTGTGTGTGTACTCACATATTTGTACTCACCTATTTGTAGTTGCAAGGGTCGAGACATAGCTCCTGGCCCTGCCTCTTTACTGATCGCTACTAGGTCCTCTCTCTCCCTGCTCCATGAGCTTTATTAAAGCTATATATGGTTCCTGCCTCCATTACCTCACTTGCCAGACTATTCCACTTCCTGACAACTCTATGACTAAAGAAATACTGAGTCTTCAACTTCCAATGGTGACCCCTTGTTTCCGTGTCCCAAGTCTGGAACATCCTGTCTCTGTCTACATTGTCAATTCCTCGCAGTATTTTGTATGTCGTTATCATGTCTTCCCTAACCTCCTGTCATCCAGTGTCGTCAGGCCGATTTTCCTTGTTGCAGACCTTTGAACCTTCTCTAATTTATTGACGTGCTTGACCAGGTGTGGGTTCCAAACTGATGCTGCATACTCCGGTATGGGCCTGACGTACACGGTGTACAGGGTCTTGAACGATTCCTTACTGAGGTATCGGAACGCTATTCTCAGGTTTGCCAGGCGCCCATATGCTGCAGCAGTTGATGTGCGCCTCAGGAGATGTGCTCGGTGTTATACTCACCCCAAGATTCTTTTCCTTGAATGAGGTTTGCAGTCTTTGGCCACCTAGCCTATACTCTGTCTGCGGTCTTCTTGCCCTTCCCCGATCTTCATGATTTTGCATTTGGCAGGGTTAAATTCGAGGAGCCAGTTGCTGGACCAAGCTTCCAACCTGTCCAGGTCTCTTTGTAGTCCTGCCTGATCCTCATCCGATTTAATTATCCTCATTAACTTCACATCATCTGCAAACAGGGGCTCTTCTGAGTCTATCCCTTCCGTTATGTCATTCACATATACCAAAAATAGCACTGGTCCTAGGACTGACCCCTGTGAAACCCTGCTTGTCACAGGCGCCCACTCAGATACCTCGTCACGTACCATGACTCGTTGTTGCCTCCCTGTCAGATATTCTCTGATCCATTGCAGTGCCCTTCCTGTTATATGTGCCTGATCCTCTAGCTTTTGCACTAATCTCTTGTGAGGAACTGTGTCGAAGGCCTTCTTGCAGTCCAAGAAAATGCAATCTACCCACCCCTCTCTATCGTGTCTTACTTCCGTTACCTTGTCATAAAACTCCAGTAGGTTTGTGATACAGAATTTGCCTTCCACGAATCCATGTTGGTTGTCGTTTTAAGCTTGTTCCGTTCCAGGTGCTCCACCACTCTCCTGATAATCTTCTCCATGACTTTGCATACTATACACGTCAGTGACACTGGTCTATAGTTTAGTGTCTCGTGTCTGTCTCCTTTCTTAAAAATGGGGACTATATTTGCAGTCTTCCATACCTCAGGTAGTTGTCCAGTTTCAATGGATGTGTTGAAAATTGTTGTTAGTGGCACACACAGCATCTCTGCTCCCTCTCTAAGGACCCACGGGGAGATATTGTCCGGTTCCACCGTCTTTGAAGTATCAAGGTCACTTAGCAGCTTCTTCACCTTCTCCTTGGTTGTGTGTATTTCCTCCAACACTTGTTGGTATATCCCTTGTTGGTGTACTCCCCTGTTCTGACTTCCTGGAGTATTTTCTGTCTCCACTGTAAATACTTCCTTAAATCTCATGTTGAGCTCCTCACATACTTCTTGGTCGTTTCTTGTGAGCTCCCCACCTTCCTTCCTCAGCCTGATTACCTGGTCCTTGACTGTTGTGTTCCTTCTGATGTGGCTATACAACAGCTTTGAGTCAGCTTCACTTTCGATGCTATGTCGTTTTCGTACTGTGTGTGTGTTACTAGGGAATGCTGGTGATCTTGGTCTACTGGCAACAATGAAGCTGCTCTCTCTCTCTCTCTCTCTCTCTCTCTCTCCTCTCTCTCTCTCTCTCTCTCTCTCTCTCTCTCTCTCTCTCTCTCCCATATACTTTTTTTTCTTTCCCTAACATTTCATTCGGCTCAAAACAATTGATTCCAAGCCAGTGATGATCTTTAATTCACTTCTTGTCTGTACACTGGGATAATGTTGTACACTAACGCACACTCTTTAAGGCAGGCAACATCGTACAACTGGAAAAGTACAGAGGACTTTCATTGTCAGTATTAATTCAGTCAAGCACCTACTGGTAAGGCCTAAAATCCTTTGAACTGTACTCTCTGGACCATAGGCGAGAAAGATAAAAACATAATTTACACTTAGTCCTAAATCTGCACTCTGAAATGGCTCCCTACGAGAGCCAGAGGCTCGGTAGACGGTGCAACACACCTGCATTGAAAAGCAGAGGTACAATGATTACACTGAGAGATAACGCAGTGAGACACGTGTGCGACACTTGGGTGTTATTGTTTCACCTACGCGATGGGCTTCATCAGTCAAAAACAGAGGAGACAGTATTGTAGGCAGCAGGAATAGTGGCGAGGTAAAGATGATGTAATCAGTCCATCAACCTTGGAGAAATAGAGGTGGTCAGTCCCTCAGCCTGGAGAAGAGTTGGCTTTACCTCGGCAATACTCCTGTCTACAGTACATTCTCCTCTGTATTTGACTGAAGAAGCCTACTGTGTGGGCGAAACGTTTCACCAATAAAGATACCCAAGTGTTGCACATGTGTCTTACATATCAAGTTGTCGGTATTTTATGCCATTTTCAACAGAACGTTTAAGTGTAAGGAGACCAAGACTCTTCAGTGGCCTCCCGTCACCCTTAATGAGGATCACCAACAGATTCATTGCTGTCTTCAAGAAGAACTTTGTAAGTTTTGTTTAGTTCATCAGCCAGGCTTTGGTGCCTACGATGGATTGCACACATCTGTTACCAACAGCCTGGTTGATCAGACCATCAACCAAGGGACCTGGGACCAGACTCTAGGAGTAGTGACACCTGGAATAGTCTTCAGGTAACCTTCAGGTCTCCCAGGTGGTTCTTATAAAAGATGGTACATTGCCTCTGGTCACATAATTGTAATCGCCTAGTTATGGTTACAAGGGTCGAGTCCTAGCTCGTGTCCCCACGTCTTAACTAGCTGTGCCTATTCTCGTGAGCCCTGCCATACACATTCTTCAAGCTGTGTGTTGAGTCATCTACCTCATCCACGTTATTCCACTATATTACCCCCGCAATACTGCGGAAGTATTTCCTGACATCCGCGTGGCTCATTGATGTCATCTGTGCCATCTGTGCCACCTTGTTCTCATTTACTGCTTCTCAAACAGTGTTTACCAGTTCACTCACCATCTTCTTCATTACCAGTAAATATATCTTCCCCTGGTTCCTTAATGTCACCAGCTTCACATATTAGCAGGTCTACCTTCAAGGTGGTGGGGAGGGGGCCCTTGATACCGGTGAAGGTACCTTGATTAAAGCAATGGTACCTACTTTTCCTTACCTCGGAGCAAACGTGTCGACCTTCCACTCTTAAAAGACCTTAAATTCCTAAAGGACTAGTCCCTTAGAAAAGACTAGTTCCTTCACCTTAGCTCCGGGACTAATTAATCTCTGCAAGAGAATCTGTACGACGTTCACAGCTTTGACGTTCACAGCTTCGACGTTCTCAGCTTCGACGTTCACAGCTTCGACGTTCTCAGCTTCGACGTTCACAGCTTCGACGTTCTCAGCTTCGACGTTCACAGCTTCGACGTTCTCAGCTTCGACGTTCACAGCTTCGACGTTCACAGCTTCGATGTTCACAGTTTCGACGTTCACAGCTTCGATGTTCACAGTTTCGACGTTCACAGCTTCGACGTTCACAGCTTCGACGTTCACAGCTTCGACGTTCACAGCTTCGATGTTCACAGTTTCGACGTTCACAGCTTCGACGTTCACAGCTTCGATGTTCACAGTTTCGACGTTCACAGCTTCGACGTTCACAGTTTCGACGTTCACAGCTTCGACGTTCACAGCTTCGATGTTCACAGTTTCGACGTTCACAGCTTCGACGTTCACAGCTTCGACGTTCACAGCTTCAACGTTCACAGCTTCGACGTTCACAGCTTCGACGTTCACAGCTTCGACGTTCACAGCTTCGATGTTCACAGTTTCGACGTTCACAGCTTCGATGTTCACAGTTTCAACGTTCACAGCTTCGACGTTCACAGCTTCGACGTTCTCAGCTTCGACGTTCACAGCTTCGACGTTCACAGTTTCGACATTCACAGCTTCGATGTTCACAGTTTCGACGTTCACAGCTTCGACGTTCACAGCTTCGACGTTCACAGCTTCAACGTTCACAGCTTCGACGTTCACAGCTTCGACGTTCACAGCTTCGATGTTCACAGCTTCGACGTTCTCAGCTTCGACGTTCACAGCTTCGACGTTCACAGCTTCAACGTTCACAGCTTCGACGTTCACAGCTTCGACGTTCACAGCTTCGATGTTCACAGTTTCGACGTTCACAGCTTCGACGTTCACAGTTTCGACGTTCACAGCTTCGACGTTCACAGCTTTGATGTTCACAGTTTCGACGTTCACAGCTTCGACGTTCACAGCTTCGACGTTCACAGCTTCAACGTTCACAGCTTCGACGTTCACAGCTTCGACGTTCACAGCTTCGACGTTCACAGCTTCGATGTTCACAGTTTCGACGTTCACAGCTTCGATGTTCACAGTTTCAACGTTCACAGCTTCGACGTTCACAGCTTCGACGTTCTCAGCTTCGACGTTCACAGCTTCGACGTTCACAGTTTCGACATTCACAGCTTCGATGTTCACAGTTTCGACGTTCACAGCTTCGACGTTCACAGCTTCGACGTTCACAGCTTCAACGTTCACAGCTTCGACGTTCACAGCTTCGACGTTCACAGCTTCGATGTTCACAGCTTCGACGTTCTCAGCTTCGACGTTCACAGCTTCGATGTTCACAGTTTCGACGTTCACAGCTTCGACGTTCACAGCTTCGACGTTCACAGCTTCGACGTTCACAGCTTCGATATGTTTGGCCACGTGTTTTACTTATACTCTGTGATGAGTCGGGTATATATCGTGTAGTCATCAGTGACTACGTTGGGTCTGATATATGTGGTATAAGGTGGTGCCTTGAAGCTGACAGAGTGTTTCATATTGGTTTGTAAGTATTGCAAGTTGAGTTACTGCGTGCCTAGTGCTGGTGTTGCTGCTGGTGTTGATGTTGCTGGTTCTTCTGTTGATGGTGGTGATGCTGCTGGTGGTGGTGATGCTGCTGCCTCGGTTCCACTATACAGCCCCGCCGAGCCTCTGTTCATCCCTTCCACTCAGTACTCCGTTTCCAGTCTTCTTTTGCTTTACTGGTATGTATTGTATGTGTTGTAGTGGTGTGTGGGGGGGGGTCAGTGTGCGTGCCGTGAGAAGTGGGTCGTGGGCTGCCGTCATTATCCACATAAGTACCTGCTCGTACTGGCTCCACCTGGCCCCCTCACCCACACTCACCCATATTCACCCACACTCACCCATACTCGCCCACACTCACCCACATTCATCCACACTCGCCCACACTCACCTATGCTCGCCCACACTCACCCACACACCCATATTCACCCATACTCGCCAACACTCACCCACATTCATCCACACTCAGCCTAACTCACCCACGCTCATCCACACCAACATTCACCTACCTTCATCCACATTAACCCACACACACACACACCCACATTCACCCACACTTCATATAATACTCCCACTATCCTTCTCACATCACTACACCAGGTACACTGTGGTACTGCAGGAAGTACACTGTGTGATACTGCAGGAAGTACACTGTGTGATACTGCAGGAAGTACACTGTGTGATACTGAAGGAGGTACACTGCTACTGCAAGAAGTACACTGTGTGATAATGCAGAAGGTACACTGTGTTACTGCAGGAGGTACACTGTGTGATACTGCAGAAGGTACACTGTGTTACTGCAGGAGGTACACTGTGTGATACTGCAGGAAGTACACTGTGTGGTACTGCAGGAGGTACACTGGGTTACTGTAGGAGGTACACTGTGGGGTACTGCAGGAGGTACAGTGTGGGGTACTGTAGGAGGTACACTGTGTGGTACTGTAGGAGGTACACTGTGAGGTACTGCAGGAAGGAAGTACGCTGTGGGATACTGTAGGAGGTACACTGTGTGGTACTGTAGGAGGTACACTGGGGTACTGCAGAAGGTACAATGTGGGGTACTGTAGGAGATACACTGGGGTACTGCAGGAGGTACACTGGGGTACTGTAGGGGGTACACTGTGGTACTGTAGGAGGTACACTGTATGGTATTGCAGGAGGTACACTGTGGGGTACTGTAGGTGGTACACTGTGTGGTACTGTAGGAGGTACACTGTATGGTATTGCAGGAGGTACACTGTGGGGTACTGTAGGTGGTACACTGTGTGGTACTGTAGGTGGTACACTGAGGTACTGCAGAAGGTACAATGTGGGGTACTGTAGGAGGTACACTGGGGTACTGCAGGAGGTACACTGGGGTACTGTAGGTGGTACACTGTGTGGTACTGTAGGAGGTACACTGTGGTATTGCAGAAGGTACACTGTGGGGTACTGTAGGTGGTACACTGTGTGGTATTGCAGGAGGTACACTGTGGGGTACTGCACAGGTCCCTTTTTGTCTTCCTGCATACAAATTGGGTAATCTCACATAAACATTCACATACATAAACTTGAGAGACATAATCAGGGCATACAAGATACTTGGAGAACCTCGGTGGCCAGAGAGAGAGAGAGAGAGAGAGAGAGAGAGAGAGAGAGAGAGAGAGAGAGAGAGAGAGAGAGAGAGAGAGAGAGAGTTGGGAAGACAGGAAGCTAGAAGACAGAAGCAACACAAGAAGCAACTCAGTCATCCGGGTGTTAGGAAATATTTCTTCAGCCTTGAGGTGGTCAGTGACCTGGATGAGGAGAGAGGGAGTCACTATATACCGTGGTTCACTGGCTACACACCTCCATGCAACGTAAGGGACATTGGTTTGATTTCCGGGTAGTGGAGAGGTTATGGGGCAGGCTTGCTTTCAGGTCCTTGCCCTTACTCCTGTCCCTGGTCACCCCCTCTCCTGCCCCCTGGTCACCCCTTCTCCTGCCCCCTGGTCACCTCCCCTCCTGTCCCCTGGTCACCTAGTTAATATCTAAAATTACTGTTAGCCGACTGTCGTGGGTCGCATCCTGGGGGTGGAATGTTGTAATGATGTAAACATCACACACACACACACACACACACACACACACACACACACACACACACACACACACACACACACACACACACACACACACACACACACACACACACGCACACACACACACACGTCCATCATCACGACAACACTGCAAGTAATGTTGTCATGCAATACTGAGTGTTCTAAGTTTATTTTTGTACCACTACGGAGTAAGGACTTTCTCTCTCTCGCTCTATCTCACACACACACCGGGGCCAGGAACTATGACTCGACCCCTGCAACCACAAATAGGTGAGTACACACACACACACACACACACATATAATATACATATGGTTTCTTGCTAGCAAGTTAGGTGTTCAACCGGATTAGTGAAGGAGGATTGAGGTTGAATGTTAACACTTAGTCAGCTGATGCATGTCTTGAGGGCGAGATATGTGCGGCATGTGTATGTGGTGGGTGGCGCGGGGGCGGGGTGGGCGGCAGCAGGAGGGCGTGGGGGTGTGAGTATGTTAATGGCCGCCCGGGTGGTCATCATACAACAGGAAGCAGGTACTCGTTGCTCCGGGGGAGGGGGGACTGGTGTCTTGCAGGAAGTAGGTACTAGTTGGACCATGGGGGCAGGTGGGGGACGGGGGGCTTTGGGGTATTAGGGTGGGGGTAGTTTGAATGGAAGTAGTAGGGTACCGTTACCTTTGATATACCTTTAATGAGTGGAGAGTTTTTCTACTCCCGGAGCCCGGCCCTGGGCCAGGCTTGTTTGGTGCTAGCCTGATCAGCCAGGCTGTTGCTGCTGGTGGCCTATTGCCCCACATATCCATAACAGCCTGGTTGATCTGGCACCTAGTGAAGATACTTGTCTGGAGTTTTGAGACTCTCTTACCGCGGGTTCGAACCCCACCCGTGGTATGGTTTGCAATCGTGTCATTACGATTTCGTGAGTCGTGTTGTCCAGTTTCCTCTTGAAGACTTCAACACTTGTCCCAGCAGTGTTTCTGATATCTTCTGCTAAGATGTTGAATAATCTGGGGCCACGGACGTTGATACAGTGTTCTCTTATTGTGCTCACGGTGCCCATGATTTTAATTGGGTTCATTTTGCACTTCCATATCACTCCAGTTTGTTGTTATGAGAGTGTGCAGGTTTAGGACCAGATTCTCAAACACCTTCCAGGTATCTCTCCTTCGCTCCAGAGTGTACATATTTAGGACTTTGAAGGGGTTCACAGTAATTTATATTCTTTATTTTGCTCTATACGGGTTGTAAATGATCTCTGTATCTGCTCCACTTCCGATTTCTTTCGTCTCCTGATCGGGGCTATCAATACCGCACAATATTCAAACGAGAGAGCACAAGTGATTTGAAAGTGTCACCATTGGCACTATGTCTCTTGTTTTGAAAGTTCTCATTACCCACCCAAGTCATCCTGAAAATTCGTCTGCCTTTCTTTCCAGTTATACCTTTGGCCCTCGTATTGTGTGCAATCACGTCATGATCGCATTTGTCAAATGCATTTGCAAAAACCTGTGTATATCACATTGGTTGTCCTCCAATGCCTCCGAAATTCTGCCATAGTGGTTTAGTGGTTGTGACAGGCATGATCTTCCAGTTGTAAAACCATGTTGGTTTGGATTATATAGATTGTGCTGTTCCATGAAATTTGTAATTTGTCGTCTCATCATTCTTTCGAAGACATTTATGTGGGATGTTAGGACTGCTGAACTATAATCTTAGCTAGTGTTCTACTATCTCCCTTATGCAAAGGAGCTATATCTGCACTCTGGTATATCACCTAGATCTAGGCTCTTTCTCCAAAGAATAAAAACATAAGAAAGGAGGAACACTGCAGCAGTCCTACTGGCCCGTACTAGGCAGGTCCTTCTCAAACCCAAACCCACTAACAAAAATATCCTCCCAACCCAATTTTCAACTAGGAGCATCCTACCAGTATTGTCTTCACTGGTACGCAGGTGAGGTAATATTAATCAATGCTTTATAGCTGGAACTTGTCAATGTGGCTTAGGCGGCCGCTGGGACTTGGCACTTCTTTATAATTAAGGAATTCCATGAATCTTATCATCTCTCTTGATCAAATATCACATACACAACAGAGCTGCAGTTACTATCAATTGGGAATGGGAGGGGAGGCTTAGCGGTGGGGGAGTTGAGGTTGTTGTAGGTTCGCCGGTATGTCCGGCCCGGGTCTTCTCCAAATGGTGACCCGGCCTGGGAGTTGAGGGTTGCGTGTGAGGGAGGGGATGAGAGGGGACGGGAAGAGAGGAGAGATGGCAATAAAGAGTTGAAGATTGTAAACTCAAGAAGTACTGAATGATGACTTACATGCGTCTGCTTCCTGATTCATTCCACTATTTTATTCATTCAGTTATTCACCAATTCATTCATTAATTCAATAATGCCTTTGCAGCAAAGTCGCTCCCAGTGATCGTATTTGCTTGGACCTCCTCTTTTCTGCAACTTTGCAAGCTCCTTATGATATGTTTATTGCAACAAGAAAGTCCTAGAGCTATCATATATATATATATATATATATATATATATATATATATATATATATATATATATATATATATATATATATATATATATATATAATCATCTGCAGAGGATGACACGGTGATGAGTATTACATCTCTGTCTATGTCTGATATGAGGAGGATGAGGAATAGGATGGGGGCGAGTACTGTGCCTTGTGGAACAGAGCTTTTCACTATGGCAGCTTCCGATTTAACTCTGTTTACCACTACTCTTTGTGTTCGATTAGTTAGAAAGTTGAAGATCCATCTCCCCACACGCATTTTGTGCGCTATTACGCCATGATCGCACTTATGAAAGACTTTTGCAAAGTCTTTGTATATTTACATCTGCATTCTGTTTTTCTTCCAGTGCATCCAAAACTATATCATAGTGATCCAGTAGTTGCGAGAGGCAGTAGTGACCTGCTCTGAACCCATGTTGCCTTGGATTGTGCAGTTTTTGGGAATCCAAGTGGTTTGCAATCATGCTTCTTAGCACTCTTTCAAAGATTTTTATGATGTGGGACGTTATAGCTATTGGTCTATAGTTCTTAGCTAATGCTTTGCTGTCACCTTTATGGAGTGGAGTTATATCCGTTGTTTTTAGTGACTGTGGAATTTCACCCATGTCTAAGCTCTTCCATAGTATACTTAGGGCCCGCGAGAGGGCCTGGGCATGGGCATGGGCATGGGCATGGGCATGTTGTCAATGGCTTTCTCAAAGTCTATTGGAGTTAGGGTAATGCCAGATATTTGACATACATTGATGGAGTTTTAAGGCTCATTCCTGAAAAAAATCATTTGGATTGTTGATCTTTAGACTGATTAGTGGCTCGCTAAACACGAAAGTCTTATTGAGATTTCAGTATCTCACTCATTTCTGTGTTGTCATCTGTGTAAGTCCCATCTTGTCTGCGCAAGGACCCGATACTAGATGTTGTATTTGCCTTATTTTTTGCATATGAAAAGAAATATTTCAAATTTCTTTCAATTTCACTAATCGCTTTTAGCTCCTGTCTCTCCTTGGTTCTGTATGAATCTTTTAACTTACGTTTGATACTTAACACTTCCCTGGTCAGCGCTTCCTTCCGTGAATCAGATAATCTAGTGTTCTTGAGGAGCTCAGTGATTCTTCGTTTTCTTCTGTTGAGAGAGCGTCTTTCTCTCTCCAGTTTACTTCTTCTCTTCTTCTTTCTTCGGGGAATATGGATTGAACATACTTCAGCTGCCAGGAAATTGATCCTTTCAAGGCACTGGTTTGGATCCATGTTATTTAAGATATCTTCCCAACATGTTTCATTTAAGACATGGTTCACCTGGTCCCAGTTGATGTTCTTGTTGTTGAAGTTGTATTTGGTGAAGACACCTTCACAGCTGTATGCATTTTGCTGATCAGGAAGCCTGTGCATGTAAGTCTGAACTTCGATTAGATTGTGATCGGAATTAGTTGTTTTTGATATTGTTATGTCTCTTACCAGGTCCTCATTATTTGTGAAGATAGGGTCAAGTGTGTTTTTTAGTCTTGTTGGCTCCACTATCTGCTGACTTAGGCTGTGTTTATCACAGAGATTTAGCAGCTCATGTGTGTGTGACCTTTCATCTACGCTGCCTCCTGGGATTGTTTCTGCTACATTATTTGCTACAATCTTCCATTTTTTGTTTGTTAAGTAAAAGGACACAAATGCAACTAATGTGACATTTTATTGTGGCAACGTTTCGCTCTCCAGGAGCTTTGTCAAGCCGTCGGTAATTCTACCAATATTTATACATTTTTTGTTTGCCTTAGGTTGAAATCACCAAGCAGTAAGATGTTTGGTGATGAGGCTGGAAGGCTTTCCAGACAGCAGTCAATTTTCAGTAGCTATTTCTTGAACTGTTGGGAGGTTGCATCTGGTGGCTTATATGCAACCACGATGACTAGGTTTTGGTTCTCGATTTTTATTGTCAGAACTTCAACTACATCATTTGTGGTGTTCAGCATCACCTTGCAAATGAGCGACTCTTTGACATACAGGCCAATCCCCCCTTGTTGCCTGTTCTTTCTGTCGCATCTAAAAAGGTTGTACCCATTTTGATATTTCGTTATCAAAGTGATCTTTTGCGTGGGTCTCTGTGAAGGCTGCAAACATCTCATTTGACTCCTCTAGAAGTCCACTGATGAAAGGTATTTTGTTGTTGGTGGATGGCTTAAAGCCCTGTATATTAGCAAATATAAACGAGGTCGTATTCTGTGTTTATTGGGGGGATTTTGTTGTTGGCATGAGTAGTTGTTGTTCTGGAGGGCCGTGTGGGGGGAGGGGCACTGGCTGTGCCTCCAGTCCAACAAGGCTCCAGGGTGGTGGACTATTTTTGTTATTTCCTTCCATTTTCTTTCTTCGTTTCCTGCCAGTAAAAAATCACTTGGAGTGGAGTTCTCGTAACTACTATTGTTTGTCATATACGGTCTGTACCTCCTGGTCCCTTTTAGATGGTATGCAGGACAGCTGGTGTTGTAGCACTGTTTTTGGAGGACCGAAGAGTGGCACATTTCTGGGTGAAAGGATTTACAGGATGTAGAACGACACCCTCCTTTAGACAAAAGGTCACGACATTTTTTGGGATGCTCAAAATTGCATGTCCCATTTGTTTTTCCTGATATTCCATGCTTACAGATGCCCCAAACATAGAATTTGCACCATTTCGCTTTTGGTTGGGTAGAATTTTTGGTAGGTGTGTTCTCAATTTGTGCAGGTTCTAGGACTGCACTATAATCCTCAGTAGCCAAGCCAGAGCCACCCCCTCCTGCTTCCAGGGAACTTGCACTTTTCCAAGAAGAAGAAGACTCCTCCTCCACTACATTTGTAATGTGGGCTATGGTCTTGTGCAATGTATATTTAAGGTTTTAGTGGTAACTGTGGTAGAGTGACGTCCCAAGAAGAGTCTGAACCAGCACTAAGGCTGGGGGCTAAATCTGAGTCAGCACTAGGGCTGGGGGCTGAGTCTGGGTCAGCACCAACGCTATGGGCACTAGCGCCAGGGCTGGGGGGATGGGTCTGGGTTAGCACTATGGGTGGGGGTTGGGTTAGCTGACGTTTTTGTTTCTTGTATTTTTTCCAGTGGGTATGGGCATTCTGCATTTTTTGGGTCACTCCTCCTATCTCTTCCTCCCATGTTTGGTGGGGTGATGGAGGGAGGGGTGATGGAGGGAGGGGTGATAGAGGGAGGGGTGATGGAGGGAGGGGTGATGGAGGGCGGGGTGATGGAGGGAGGGGTGATGGAGGGAGGGGTGATGGAGGGAGGGGTGATGGAGGGAGGGTGATGGAGGGAGGGGTGATGGAGGGAGGGGTAATGGAGGGAGGGGTGATGGAGGGAGGGGTGATGAAAGATGTATTATTATCCCCGGTACCTCTGCACCTTGAGTCCTTGTTGCCAGGTTACCAGATTACAGGTGTTAGGGGGAGGGGTTGGTGTCAGTACTGGGTTAGGAGGGTACAGTGACTCATCCTGCGCACTTCCATGTGACTTTAATAATAATAATAATAATGACTGCCTGAAGCCAAGGTACTCTGTAATGTCCTTGAACCTGAAACTGTTCACAAATAGTTCAACATGACTCTTGGTTAATTAAGTGGACTTAAAGCCTGTTCATTACGGCTGTCTGTCATCTTGACAGGACCACTCAAGAATACTTTAATACTTAAAATATACATTAAAGTAATCTCTGTGTATATAAGACACACCCCTCGGTGTATATAGACTGAGAGACATACCACTCCAAGTGTATAAATCCAGGTGCTATCTTCTAATAATAACATCTTTATTTCTACAAGTAAGAGGTATGTAAGCATTTCGGACAAATTATGTCAGTTTTGTCCCATTATGCGACCCACACCAGGCAACACTAACACACAGGTACCCATTTTACTGATGGGTGACCATAGACAACAGGTATCTTATGGAAACACATCCTAATGTTTTCCAGCCGTACCGGGGATTGGATCCCCGGTACGGCTAAGAAAAATAAATACAATCCAGTAAACAGTCTTAAAAAACAGCAGAAATTTTATTAGTTAATGGCAAATTTACAGTAAAACAGCATAAATTGTAAGTAAACATATATTTACGTCTTGTAAGTGCGTAACCTCAGCCATTTTTTTTTTCAAGCATTTGTAAATGCAACGATAAATATGGCACTTACGTCCCCTATCCATAGAGGCTATTTCTTTAATCACGTCTTCGATGTGAAATTTAAAACTCAATGTTGAGATGTTTTGCAACCTTAATAATAATAATAATAATAATAATAATAATAATAATAATCCTTACTGCTAGACTGTTTCAAGACCAGACATTAGTCAACCTCAGAGAATACCTTTCTGAATCTTAGTTATCAACAAGCAGTATGTTGTAGTACTTCTGATATATCATCACAAATGAATTTCAGAGTTTCAGTGAAGACGATAATACAGGCTAATAATCAAGGTGACTCCCGCGGCCCGGTCTCAGACCAGGCCGCAGAATTAAGAATGTAACAGTGGCTGTAACCAGAATTATTAAAAAAAAAACATGTAATATACATAGCATCAGACCGTGTGACCCAAGCTTCAGTGACTGTATCCCTGCATGACCTTCTCTCTCTCTCTCTCTCTCTCTCTCTCTCTCTCTCTCTCTCTCTCTCTCTCTCTCTCTCTCTCTCTCTCCTCTCTCTCCCCCTCCAGCCTGCCCACACCCTGTATCTCTGCATATACACCGAGTGGTGCACATCTATGTATATATATATATATATATATATATATATATATATATATACTGAGACGTGTATATCTCTGTATATACACCGAGTGGTGTTTATCTGTGTGTATATTCACCGAGAGGTGTATATCTCTGTATATTAGTATTATCAGTATTCGAGAGGCGCAGTGTACGGGTGACATGCAGCCTTAATGACCCTGGTGCCGCCGCTGGCCTTTAATTGACCCCTAATTAACTTACTAACTAACTTACTAAACCTACCCTCGTGTACGGCGCCTCTGTCGGTAATCACAATTTAAAACAAGTTGGAAATAAAACTTTTATAGAGACGTGTGTGGGGGGGGGGTGCGTGCGTTTATTATTATTATTTATTGAAGACTGGACGCCTGTAATTAATATTGTCTAATAATTCAGAACATGACCAACTCTCGTGTTGTTTCCTGAACTTGTATTGATATTTTTTGGGTGGAGGGGGGCGGGGGGAGTAATGAAGAAATGAGGTTTTCCGAATGCGTTTTTTGTGTTAATTCTGATTAGTTTTCACATTTAAAAAAACAGGGAAATTGTGTTTTTAAAGATATATATTTTTTAGTCTTATTTCTGGGTTGTGTAAGTCTACCTCCATGGAGGTAGAGGTTGTGAGGGAGGTTGTGAGGGAGGTAGGGAGGGATGGTGCTTGTTAGGAGGCAGCACCTGCAAGTGAGTTGATGGCCAAGACACATGTGCAACACTTGGGTATTTTCATAGATGTTTCGCCCGTGCATCTATGGAGTATGCAGCACCAGTATGGAACCCACACCTGGTCAAGCACGTCGAAAAACTTGAGAAAGTGCAAAGGTTTGCAACAAGACTAGTCCCGGAGGTAAGGGGTGTGTCCTCTGAGGAGAGGTTAAGGGTGCTCAGTCTGATGACACTGGAGGACAGGAGGACTAGGGGGCGATATGATAACAATGGCCAAAATACTGAGAGGAATTAATAGGGTAGACAGGAACACATTATTCGATAGACAGGAACACGAGGGAACACCTGGAAGTTGAAACACAGATGAGTCACAGAGATGTTAGGAAGTATTTCTTCAGCCTTAGAGTAGTCAGGAAGTAGAACGACCTGGGGGGGGGGAGGAGCGGTAGAAGCAGGATCCATACATAGCGTTAAGAAGAGGTACGATAAGGCTCTCGAAGCCAGGTGAGAGAGTGAACCCACTAGAGGCTAGGGAAGAGGCAGGGGCCAGGAGGTGAGACTTGACCCCTGCAACTACATACGGATGAGGCAGACAGAAGGATGAAAGTGGATGAGGCAGACAGAAGGATGAAAGTGGATGAGGCAGACAGAAGGATGAAAGTGGATGAGGCAGACAGAAGGATGAAAGTGGATGAGGCAGACAGAAGGATGAAAGTGGATGAGGCAGACAGAAGGATGAAAGTGGATGAGGCAGACAGAAGGATGAAAGTGGATGAGGCAGACAGAAGGATGAAAGTGGATGAGGCAGACAGAAGGATGAAAGTGGATGAGGCAGACAGAAGGATGAAAGTGGATAAAGCACTGAAGGTTCTTGGGACTGACAAGTTGACAACAAGTATAGATCAAGTTTTACAATGTATTCCTGTAATATTTTGGTTTAGTAACTACAAATGGTATATATTTGTTCAATGATTCGAGGGCAGACAGGTGTTGTGGTGCTGTATAGCGTATGTATAGTATATCGTAGCTGTCATACTGATGCCTACGACTACAGATGCCTCATAAATTGGGTAGCCAGGCAGAGTGCAAGTTAGGTTTCTTCCTACAGCTGGGCACACCAGTGAACCCCAGCATGTTCTCACAGCTGGGCACACTAGGGAACCCCAGCATATTCTCACAGCTGGGCACACCAGTGAACCCCAGCATGTTCTCACAGCTGGGCACACTAGGGAACCCCAGCATATTCTCACAGCTGGGCACACCATTGAACCCCAGCATGTTCTCACAGCTGGGCACACTAGGGAACCCCAGCATATTCTCACAGCTGGGCACACCATTGAACCCCAGCATTTTCTCACAGCTGGGCACACTAGTGAACCCCAGCATGTTCTCACAGCTGGACACACCAGTGAACCCCAGCATGTTCTCACAGCTGGGCACACCAATGAACCCCAACATGTTCTCACAGCTGGGAACACCAGTGAACCCCAGCATGACTCAGCTAGGCACACCAGTAAACCCCAACATGACTCACAGCTGGGCACACCAGTGAACCCCAGCATGTTCTCACAGCTGGACACACTAGTGAACCCCAGCATGTTCTCACAGCTGGGCACACCAGTGAACCCCAGCATGTTCTCACAGCTGGGCACAATAGTGAACCCCAGCATATTCTCACAGCTGGGCACACTAGTGAAACCCAGCATGTTCTCACAGCTGGGCACACCAGTGAACCCCAGCATGTTCTCACAGCTGGGCACACTAGTGAACCCCAGCATGTTCTCACAGCTGGACACACTAGTGAACCCCAGCATGTTCTCACAGCTGGGCACCAGTGAACCCCAGCATGTTCTCACAGCTGGGCACACTAATGAACCCCAGCATGTTCTCACAGCTGGACACACTAGTGAACCCCAGCATGTTCTCACAGCTGGGCACACCAGTGAACCCCAGCATGTTCTCACAGCTGGGCATACTAGTGAACCCCAGCATGTTCTCACAGCTGGACACACTAGTGAACCCCAGCATGTTCTCACAGCTGGGCACACCAGTGAACCCCAGCATGTTCTCACAGCTGGGCACACCAATGAACCCCAACATGTTTTCACAGCTGGGAACACCAGTGAACCCCAGCATGACTCACAGCTGGACACACTAGTGAACCCCAACATGTTTTCACAGCTGGGAACACCAGTGAACCCCAGCATGACTCACAGCTGGGCACACCAGTGAACCCCAACATGTTTTCACAGCTGGGAACACCAGTGAACCCCAACATGTTTTCACAGCTGGGCACACCAGTGAACCCCAGCATGTTCTCACAGCTGGGCACACCAGTGAACCCCAGCATGTTCTCACAGCTGGGAACACCAGTGAACCCCAACATGTTTTCACAGCTGGGCACACCAGTGAACCCCAGCATGTTCTCACAGCTGGGCACACCAGTGAACCCCAGCATGTTCTCACAGCTGGGCACACCAGTGAACCCCAGCATGTTTTTACAGCTGGGCACACCAGTGAACCCCAGCATGTTTTCACAGCTGGGAACACCAGTGAACCCCAACATGTTTTCACAGCTGGGCACACCAGTGAACCCCAGCATGTTCTCACAGCTGGGCACACCAGTGAACCCCAACATGTTCTCACAGCTGGGCACACCAGTGAACATCAAGCTGTTGTGTACTCACTATGTACTCACCAGAAACACTGTACTCAGCGCACTCTACAGACACAAGCGACAGCATGTACTCTCTTGAACTTAACTCTTAGTTATTAACCCTCTCTCATCCCCCTCGCGACCCCTCACACACCTCTTTGTTTTTTCCCCTCTTCCTCAACCCCTTCCTCCCCGCCTTCCCCTCCCATAGAGCGCCTCTCCCCTCATTCCACCTACCCGCACCAGTGTTCCTCCCTTCAGTGCCATACTGTGGCCTCAGTTCCCTCATCAGCACGTCTTCCCCTCGCGGTGTTCCCTCGTGACTGTGTACACAGCTGGTCATAGGGTGTACACAGCTGCTCAAAGAGTGTACACAGCAGCTGACAGAGTGTACATACCTTTCCACAGTGTATACATAGCTGGTCACAATGTGTACATTGCTGGTCACAATGTGTACATAACTGGTCACAGTGTTTAACTAGCTGACCATATAGTGTACACAGCTGATCAAAGAGTGTGCATATCTGGTCGCAGCGTGCACACAGCTAATTTCAGAGTGTATATAGCTGATTACAGGGTGTACACAGCTGATCACAGTGTGTACACAACTGCTCACAGTGTGTACACACTTCCCGGTTATCTCCCACCCCTTCCTTTGCATTTACCCACCATTTCTTCTCATTCCATTCCTTCCAGCTGCTATCATCACACCAGCAGCAGCAGCAGCAGCAGCTGTTATGCTGTGTACAACCAGGGAGTTAGTTTGTTGTCTGGGTAGCATCCTGGGGGGACGTGACAATGGAGCACCAATGGCAGCAAACCACACTACCCTCTTGTCATTGGTTATTCTGGGTTATTAACCCCCCTCCCAGCCAGCGTTGCTAACCCAGGTGAAGTCTTCTTATACCTCTTACCCATTCATCTCTGGGAGTTAAGACACCAGGGAAGTACAGTAGCGACAGTCACCAGGGAAGTACAGTAGCGACAGTTACCAGGGAAGTACAGTAGTGACAGTCACCAGGGAAGTACAGTAGTGACAGTTACCAGGGAAGTACAGTAGTGACAGTCACCAGGGAAGTACAGCTGTGACAGTTACCAGGGAAGTACAGTAGTGATAGTCACCAGGGAAGTACAGCAGTGACAGTTACCAGGGAAGTACAGTAGTGACAGTCACCAGGGAAGTACAGCAGTGACAGTTACCAGGGAAGTACAGTAGTGACAGTCACCAGGGAAGTACAGCAGTGACAGTTACCAGGGAAGTACAGTAGTGACAGTTACCAGGGAAGTACAGTAGTGACAGTCACCAGGGAAGTACAGTAGTGACAGTCACCAGGGAAGTACAGTAGTGACAGTCACCAGGGAAGTACAGCAGTGACAGTTACCAGGGAAGTACAGTAGTGACAGTCACCAGGGAAGTACAGTAGTGACAGTCACCAGGGAAGTACAGTAGTGACAGTCACCAGGGAAGTACAATAATGACAGTCACCAGGGAAGTTCAATAATGAGTCACCAGGGAAGTACAATAAGGAGTCACCAGGGAAGTACAGTAGTGACCGTCACCAGGGAAGTACAGTAGTGACAGTCACCAGGGAAGTACAGTAGTGACAGTCACCAGAGAAGTACAGTAGTGACAGTCACCAGGGAAGTACAGTAATGACAGTTACCAGGGAAGTACAGTAGTAACAGTCACCATGAAGTACAGTAGTGACAGTCAACAGGGAAGTACAGTAGTGACAGTCACCAGGGAAGTACAGTAATGACAGTTACCAGGGAAGTACAGTAGTGACAGTCACCAGGGAAGTACAGTAGTGACAGTTACCAGGGAAGTACAGTAGTGACAGTCACCAGGAAGCAGTAGTGACAGTCACCAGGGAAGTACAGTAGGAGTTACCAGGAAGTACAGTAGTGACAGTCACCAGGGAAGTACAGTAGTGACAGTTACCAGGAAGACAGTAGTGACAGTCACCAGGAGTACAGAGTGACAGTCACCAGGGAATACATAGTGACAACCGGGAAGTACAGTAATGACAGTTACAGGGAAGTACAAGGACAGTCACCATGGAACATATGACAGTCACCGGATACAGAGTGACAGTCACCAGGAATACAGAGGACAGTCACCAGGAAGTACAGAGTGAATCACCAGGAAGTACAGTAAGACAGTTACCGGAAGTACAGAGTGACAGTCACCATGGAAGACAGTAGTGACAGTCACCAGGGAAGTACAGTAGTGACAGTCACCAGGGAAGTACAGTGGACAGTCACCAGAGAAGACAGTAGTGACATCACCATGGAAGTACAGAATGACAGTTACCAGGGAAGTACAGTAGTGACAGTCACCATGGAATACAGTAGTGACAGTCACCAGGAAGACAGTGACAGTTACCAGGGAAGTACAGTAGTGACAGTCACCAGGAAGACAGAGTGACAGTTACCAGGAAGTGACAGTCACCGAGAAAGACAGTCACCAGGAAGTACAGTGTGACAGTCACCAGGGAAGACAGAGTGACAGTACCAGGGAAGACAGTAGTACAGTTACCAGGGAAGACAGTAGACAGTCACCAGGAGACAGAGTGACAGTCACCAGGAAGACAGTAGACAGTACCAGGGAAGTACAGAGTGACAGTACCATGGAAGTACAGAGGAAGTCACCAGGGAAGTACAGTAGTGACAGTCGGAGCGTGTGACAGTCACAGAGAACAGATGAAGTCACCAGGAAGACAGATGACAGTTACCAGGAAGTACAGTAGTGACAGTCACCAGGAGACAGTATGACATCACCAGGAAACAGTAGACAGTCACCAGGAAGACAGTAAACAGTTCCAGGGAAGCAGGTACAGCACCAGAAAACAGTAGGACAGTCACCAGGAAGCAGTATGAAGTTACCAGGGAAGTACAGTAATGACAGTCACCATGGAAGTAAGTGACAGTCACCATGGAAGACAGTGATAGTCACCAGGAAGTACAGTAGTGACAGTTACCAGGGAAGTACAGTAGTGACAGTCACCAGGAAGTACAGTAGTGACAGTCCAGGTGCAGTGTGACAGTCCAGGGAAGTACATGGTAAGGAAGCATGTGACAGTCACCAGGGAAGTACAGTAGTGACAGTCACCAGGGAAGTACAGTAGTGACAGTCACCAGGGAAGTACAGCAGTGACAGTCACCAGGGAAGTACAGTAGTGACAGTCACCAGGGAAGTACAGTAGTGACAGTTACCAGGGAAGTACAGTAGTGAAGTTACCAGGGAAGTACAGTAGTGACAGTCACCAGGGAAGTACAGTAGTGACAGTCACCAGGAAGTACAAGTGACAGTCACCAGGGAAGTACAGAGTGACAGTTACCAGGGAAGTACAGTAGTGACAGTCACCAGGGAAGTACAGTAGTGACAGTCACCAGGGAAGACAGTAGACAGTCACAGGAAGTACAATAATGACAGTCACCAGGAAGTACAATAATGAGTCACCAGGAAGTACAATAAGAGTCACCAGGGAAGTACAGTAGTGACGTCACCAGGGAAGTACAGTAGTGACAGTCACTGGGAAGTACAGTAGTGACAGTCACCAGGAAGTACAGTAGTGACAGTTACCAGGGAAGTACAGTATGACAGTACCCGGAGACAGTAGAAGTACCCTAAAGTACAGTAGTGACAGTTACCAGGAAGTACAGTAGTGACAGTCACCAGGAAGCAGATGACAGTTACAGGAAGTACAGAGTGACAGTCCACCAAGGGAAGTACAGTAGTGACAGTCACAGGGAAGTACAAGACAGTCACCCGGGAAATACAGGTAGTACCAGGGAAGTACAGTAGTGACAGTCACCAGGGAAGTACAGTAGTGACAGTTACCAGGGAAGTACAGTAGTGACAGTCACCAGGGAAGTACAGTAGTGACAGTCACCAGGGAAGTACAGTAGTGACAGTCACCACGGAAGTACAATAGTGACAGTCACAAGGGAAGTACAATAATGACAGTTACCAGGGAAGTACAGTAGTGACAGTCACCAGGGAAGTACAGTAGTAACAGTCACTTGGGAAGTACAGTAGTGACAGTCACCAGGGAAGTACAGTAGTGACAGTTACCAGGGAAGTACAGTAGTGACAGTTACCAGGGAAGTACAGTAGTGACAGTCACCAGGGAAGTACAGTAGTGACAGTCACAAGGGAAGTACAATAATGACAGTCACCAGGGAAGTACAGTAGTGACAATCACCAGGGAAGTACAGTAGTAACAGTCACCAGGGAAGTACAGTAGTGACAGTCACCAGGGAAGTACAGCAGTGACAGTCACTTGGGAAGTACAGTAGTGACAGGTTGTTTAAACAAGTAACAACACACATGGATACAGAAACACACATATGATTACTTTACTCTGTATATTTCACCCGCAACTGGTGTCCTCTTCAACAGATATGGACTCCAATTGGGGTCGAAATATTGAGACCAACTTAATTAATCATCTGTGTTTGTCTCCGTGTGTGTGTGTGTAGTCACTGTTATCGGTAATACAAGTGAGATTGACTTTACTACTACTACTTATAATAATAATAATAATAATAATAATAATGACAATAGGTAAACATAAGTAATTATGTTACTTCTCAGGAGTTACCTAGGTAAATATCACACAAATTCTAAAACAATTTCCTGGGCTCGGGCCTCGGGGGCATTGACTCCCCCGGAAACGCTCTCTAGATCTCCTAGGCAAATATTTTTCAACTTTCCTAAAGCCACAGTGTTGTGCCACACTAGGTGTTACCTGCCAGCCGGCTGTGGCGTCCTCATGGCCGGCTCCGGTTCACTCACGGCTCATTAGAATGCAAAGAGAGGATGAACCAGCATGACTGCATCTGGTGTTCAATGTAAGCCACTCCGACATAGATTAAGAACTGCCACTAGAGGTCAGTGAGCACTCAGTGCTGAGTCTTGAACACTTGGTAGAAGCGAGAGAGGAGGGAAGATGAGAGAAATAGTGCACCAGATTACAGAAAGAATGAGATGCTTGCTCTCGAGTCCAGTGGTAAAGATGAGTGGGTGGTTATACAACCTAGAGAGAGGATGATGGGGGGTCAGTCCCTCCAATCAGTGCCTCGCGGGATTGACAATGTATAACCATGGGTACTGACGTACAACTATGGGTACCGACAGCGCACAACTGTGGGTACTGAAACAAGCGGAAGTCTTACTTCAGCGTATAACTACATGGACCCACTGCAAGCATAACCGCTACTAGACGCCTGGGAAACCAGGTTAGGTTAGGTAAGGTTTGTCAGGAAACATAAGTGTTTCCTGACGCGGGTCTTAGTGATATGATGACCCGCCGCTGGAGTTTTGGATCATCTGACAGAGGTTTTCCGCTGGCTTGCCGGTCCACCCCTTTATAAATTATGGCTATAATTATACCCAATTTGTTCATATGGGAAGTTAAGTAGACAATTTGAGACGATGTCAGTAATCACCTGACTTCAGGTCACTATGTGTAACTTGTACCCAACTTACCGCTTACATATGCTGTTATTTTCAGCCTCTGTGTGTTAGAAGTGATCAAAGTCCCAGGACCGAAACGTTTTCTAATAAATATAAGAGCATAAAGAATTCGATATTGTCTATTTAGATTTTAGTAAGGCTTTTGATAGAGTACCGCACCAGAGACTGTTAAAGAAAGTGGCAGCTCATGGCATTGGGGAAAAAGTGTTGTCATGGATCGAGTCATGGCTCACCAATAGGAAGCAGTGTGCATAAATAGGGTTAAATCCGAGTGGGGATCTGTAACAAGTGGTGTTCCACAGGGATCAGTCTTAGGCCCGTTGTTGTTTATAATATATATCAATGACCTTGATGAGGGAATTACCAGTGATATGAGCAAATTCGCCGATGACACGAAGATAGGTAGGATAATTGATTCAAACGTAGATGTCAGGGAACTTCAGGAGGATTTAGACATACACGTGGCAGATGCAGTTCAATGTAGATAAATGCAAGGTTCTGAAGCTTGGGAGTGTCCATAACCCAAGCACTTATAAGTTAAATAACGTAGAACTTAGCCATACAGATTGCGAAAAGGACTTGGGGGTTATGGTAAGCAGCAACTTTAAACCAAGACAACAATGCCTAAGCGTACGTAATAAGGCAAACAGATTACTGGGATTTATATCAAGAAGTGTTAGCAACAGAAGTCCAGAGGTTATATTACAGCTTTATACATCGTTAGTAAGGCCTCACCTAGATTACGCAGCTCAGTTCTGGTCTCCATATTATAGAATGGATATTAATTCGTAAGAAAACATTCAGCGTAGAATGACTAAATTAATACATAGCATTAGAAATCTTCCGTATGAAGAAAGATTGAAGACCCTAAAATTACATTCACTTGTAAGACGAAAAATTAGGGAAGACATGATCGAGGTATACAAGTGGAAAATGGGTATTAACAAAGGGGATATAAATAAGGTCTTGAGGATATCTCTCCAAGAGAGAACCCGCAATAATGGATTCAAATTAGATAAGTTTAGATTTAGAAAGGATATAAGAAAGTATTGGTTTGGAAATAGGGTCGTTGATGAGTGGAACAGTCTGCCTAGTAGGGTTATTGAAGCAAGGACCTTGGGTAGTTTCAAATTTAGGTTGGATAAATTCATGAGTGAGAGGGGTTGGATTTGAGTGGGAATTGCACATGAGTAAATAGAATTATCAAAGCTTATTCTGTTAGTGGGACGGATTGTGAAGGACCTGCCTAGTATGGGCCAACAGGCCTGCTGCAGTGTTCCTCCTTTCTTATGTTCTTATGTTCTTATGTTATTTCTTGGGTAGCATTGAAGATTTGCAAATATTCTGTTAGTGGGATGGAATGTGAAGGACCTGCCTAGTATGGGGCAACAGGCCTGCTGCAGTGTTCCTCCTTTCTTATGTTCTTATAAGAAAGAAGGAGCACTGCAGAAGGCCTACTGGCCCATGCTAGGCAAGCCCAAGTCACCTACTGGCCCATGCTAGGCAGGTCCAGGTCACCTACCGGCCAAAGCTACGAGCCAGTGTTTGCTTACGTGTCTTTCTAAACCAATTTGTCGGTATCTGTTACCAAGGTTTATACCAGCGATAAAGAAACCTACGTAAGATGTATCTAGGTACCCCACAGGTACTAGACCGGTACCTCACAGGTACTAGATTGGCACCCCACAGGTACTAGACTAGTAGCAACACACCTACACATAGTGTTCCACCTTCCTCAAGAACAAGGTGATATAAGCGCAGGAAACACAGTAACTGGTCCTCCTTGAAATACCTCCTCAGGTGGGAGACAGTCATTGTCTTTTTTAAAGTTTGTGTCAGAGGTTTGTTGGGTGCAGCAGGACGTGTGTGTGTGTACTCACCTATTTGTACTCACCTATTTGTGGTTGCAGGGGTCGATACTCAGCCCCTGGCCCCGCCTCTTCACTGATCGCTACTAGGTCCTCTCTCTCCCTGCTCCATGAGCTTAATCATACCTCGTCTTAAAGCTATGTATGGTTCCTGCCTCCACTACCTCACTTGCCAGACTATTCCACTTCCTGACAACTCTGTGACTGAAGAAATACTTCCTAACATCCCTTTGACTCATCTGAGTCTTCAACTTCCAATTATGACCCCTTGTTTCTGTGTCCCATCTCTGGAACATCCTGTCTCTGTCGACCTTATCTATTCCTCGCAGTATTTTGTATGTCGTTATCATGTCTCCCCTAACCCTCCTGTTCTCCAGTGTCGTCAGGCCGATTTCCCTTAACCTTTCTTCGTAGGACATTCCCCTTAGCTCTGGAACTAGCCTTGTTGCAAACCTTTGCACTTTCTGTAATTTCTTGACGTGCTTGACCAGGTGTGGGTTCCAAACTGGTGCTGCATACTCCAGTATGGGCCTGACGTACATGGTGTACAGAGTCTTGAACGATTCCTTACTGAGGTATCGGAACGCTATTCTCAGGTTTGCCAGCCGCCCATATGCTGCAGCAGTTATCTGGTTGATGTACTCCTTAGTAGATGTGCTCGGTATTATAGTCGCCCCAAGATCTTTCTCCTTGAGCGAGGTTTGCAGTCTTTGGCCACCTAGCCTGTACTCTGTCTGCGGTCTTCTTTGCCCTTCTCTGATCTTCATGACTTGCATTTGGCGGTTTTAAATTCGAGTAGCCAGTTGCTGGACCAGGTGTCCAGCCTGTCCAGGTCTCTTTGTAGTCCTGCCTGATCCTCATCTGATTTAATTCTCCTCATTAACTTCACATCATCTGCGAACAGAGACACTTCTCAGTCTATCCCGTCCGTCATGTCATTCACATATATCAAGAATAGCAGTGGTCCTAGGACTGACCCTTGTGGGACCCCGCTCGTCACAGGCGCCCACTGTGATACCTCATCACATCTCCCTGGCTGGACACTCATAAACACTGGATAACTAGAAGCCACTCACTGGCACAACTGAGTCCAGCACTGGTTAACCGGGGACCGTTGCCAAGGCCCCCAGAGGACCATCATTTCCCCTTACTCCTGCCCTGCCCCGCCCCCCCCATGGCCTTACCCATTACCCGCCCCCATGGCCTTACCCCTGCCCGGCCCCCATGGCCTTACCCATGCCCTGCTCCCCGTGGCCTTACCCCTGCCCCGCCCCCCATGGCCTTACCCTTGCCCCGCCCCCCATGGCCTTACCCTTGCCCCGCCCCCCAGCGCCTCTACCTGAGGCCGCCTCCCTGACAGAGTCATTATAAGATAATGATGTGTGCTAGGTGATGTGGCAATGATGTGTGCTAGGTGATGTGGCAATGATGTGTGCTAGGTGATGTGGCAGTGATGTGTGCTAGGTGATGTGGCAGTGATGTGTGCTAGGTGATGTGGCAATGATGTGTGCTAGGTGATGTGGCAATGATGTGTGCTAGGTGATGTGGCAATGATGTGTGCTAGGTGATGTGGCAATGATGTGTGCTAGGTGATGTGGCAATGATGTGTGCTAGGTGATGTGGCAGTGATGTGTACTAGGTGATAAAGACCCGTGCTAGGACATACAAAAGACCTGTGCTAGGGCATAAAAAGACCTGTGCTAGGACATACAAAATACCGGTGCTATGACATACTAATGACCTATGCTAGGACATACAAAGACTTGTGCTATGACATATAAAAGACCTGTGCTAGGACATACAAATAACTTGTTCTAGGACATACAAAAAGACCTATGCTGGGACATACACCGAGACCTACCTGGCGTCTACCTGGAGGGTATTCCGGGGATCAACCCCCCCGCGGCCCTGTTCATGACCAGGCCTCCCGGTGGATCAGGGCCTGATCAACCAGGCTGTTACTGCTGGCCGCACGTAGTCCAACGTACCAACCACAGCCCGGCTGATCTGGCACTGACTTTAAGTATCTGTCCAGCTCCATCTTGAAGACAACCAGGGGCCCATTGGAAATTCCCCATATGCATGGTGCGAGGCTGTTGAACAGTCTTGGGCCCCGGACACTTCTTGTGTTTTATCTTAGTGTACCAGTGACGCCCTTACTTTTCACTGGGGGTATGTTACATCTCCTGCCAAGTCTTTTGCTTTCGTAGGGAGTGATTTCTGTGTGCAGGTTAGGGACCAGTCCCTCCAGAATCTTCCAGGTGTAGATTATATCTCTCTCGCCTGCGCTCCAGTGAGTACAAGTCAAGTGCTTCCAGGCGTTCCCAGTAGTTAAGGTGTTTGATGGAACTTATACATGCAGTAAAGGTTCTCTGTACATTCTCTAGATCTGCAATTTCACCTGCCTTGAATGGGGATGTTAATTCAGATTCAGATACTTTATTTCTGATAATATTACAAAGTGGGGTGTACATGAGTTATTTATACATTTTATGAATTAGGTATTACTAGAAGGCCAATAATATGCCTAGGTATGCCTAGGCAGCAGTATTCCAGCCTAGAGAGAACAAGTGATTTAAAAAGGATCATCATTGGCTTGGCATCTCTTGTCTTGAATGTTCTCATTATCCATACTATCAGTTTCCTCGCAGATGTGATAGTGGCATTGTTGTGGTCCTTGAAGGTGAGATCTTCGGACATTACCACACCCAGTTCCTTCACATTGTTTTTCCGCTCTATTGTCTGATTAGAGTTTGTAGTATACTCAGTTCTAGCTATTATTTCCTCCAGTTTTCCATAACGGAGTAGTTGGAATTTGTCTTCATTGAACATCATATTGTCCCTGTGATGGGACATACAAAAGACCTGTTTTTACGCTTTTGACTGAGTAACGTAAACAAAAGTCCTGGCTCCTAGGGGTAAACAACCTGCCTAGTCTAAGGGCATTTAAATTACTACACATAAACCAACCAAGGACCAGCTAGTACCTTCACACAAATTATGAAGCAAATTTTAATGGTCAATGTATCAATAAAATAAGCAGTGTCCTAGACTTATCAAAAAATACCACCCACATACCTATACCATACCATGACGACTTGTTCCAGCTGCCGCTGTTCTCATACTGAAACACACCTCACTTGCTCTTGTCCTGTCCTGGCTACTCTTCAGGACTAATACGCGTCCCCAGTTTCAAAACAGATCCCGGAAACTGACATTAGTTGGAGCCATCTGTGTGATTTCATTCTCTGTCCATCCATTACCTCTTCTTCCGTCCTCCCCTCCTTCTATTCTCTTTTTTCGCCACCACCACCTTCTTTACGTATCCCTCCTTCTCTTCCCTCTTCATCCTCTCTTCCTCCTCTTCACTGTGCAGGTCGCCTTCTCTCATCCTGACAAGTGAGGTGCTCAGTGCTCACTTTTTTGAGATCTTCGACTTCTACCCCCAGTGTATGAGAGAGAGAGAAAGAGAGAGACAGACAGACAGACAGACAGAAAATACACGGTGTACACACATAGGCTGTCTGATAGAACTAACTACTTGTTGTTAAAAGGCTAGTGTATCACAGAGGTGTGTGAAGTAAGTGTACTTGAGTATACCTGGGATACCCGAGTATACCTGGTGGAGACAGTATACCTGGGATACATACCCGAGTATACCTGGTGGAGACAGTATACCGAGGCTGGGAGAGAGATATATATAGAAATCTAAGTCTAATATAACAAAAAAAAAAAGATGTATATGACAATGACTTTTTAATTAACTTTTAAAGGACTCTTTTCAAGCTCTTGTAAAGGACTCTTAAAATTCTTAAAATACTCTTTTAGAACTCTTTTAAAAGACTCTTTTGAAAGACTTATAAAAGGTCGCTGGCGGAAGAAAGAGGTTGAGGAGAGTCAAGTTATTGACACAAAATCTTCCAGGAATGGTGGTAGTTGTGGTGGTGGTGGTAGTAGTGGTGGTGGTGGTAGTAGTGGTGGTGATGGTAATGATGGTTGATGTTGTGGAAGGAAGGAGGGAATGGAGGAAGGAGGGAAGGAAGGAAGGAAGGAGGGAGGGAAGGTAGGAAGGAGGGAAGGAAGGAAGGAAGGAGGGAAGGAAGGAGGAAAGGAAGGAAGGAAGGAAGGAAGGAAGGAAGGGTTACCTGAATATTTTATTTCTGTCATTTTCTTCTTTAATTTTACATATACATGTATATATTTATATTTTTTTCGCTTACAACTCGACGACGCCTCATCCATAAAATATTGTTTCTTACAAGATTGTAAAGAATTTTAAACATAATATAAATGAGAAAAACAAACTGAAAAAAAGTTTCACGTTTTTTTTTTAAGTTTAATGAGGAGAGACTTTCCTATTTTTTTAAATTTTCAGCAACATTTTCGGTTCTCGCGAAATCGTAATAACTCGATTACAAACAAATGAGGGAACTGGTAGGGTTTAAACTCACTCGGTATGGTTCAAATGCCACCCGTTCCCTGGTCTGTTTACATTTTTGTTTATTCACAAGTTTTCGTTTATTATTTATTCCATCGTCTTCAAATTTTCAACGCTCGTGTATAATGTATCTTGGGTGAGATTTTTGGTATTGACTGTTGAGAAATATGAGTATATCTGGAGAGGGTTTCGGGGGTCATCGCCCCCGCGGCCCGGTCTGTGACCAGGTCTCTGTTACACAGGTCATTCCCAGGTGTGTGGGTGACCTGTGTTACACAGGTCATTCTCAGATGTGTGGGTGACCTGTTACACAGGTCATTGCCGTGTGTGTTGGTGACCTCTGTTACACAGGTCATTCCTAGGTGTGTGGGTGACCTCTGTTACACAGGTCATTATCAGGTGTGCGGGTGATCTGTGTTACACAGGTCATTCCCAGGTGTGTGGGTGACCTGTGTTACACAGGTCATTCCCAGGTGTGTGGGTGACCTGTTACACAGGTCATTCCCAGATGTGTGAGTGACCTGTGGTACACAGGTCATTCCCAGGTGTTGTTTACCTGTGCTAGGCGTAGACAGTGTCCTGTGACCCCCCACACTGGTGTATTTAAGGATCCAGTGTAGACAACAACATTTTGCTTCTTTGAATCTTGATGCTGATGAGGGGCTCTTGATCCACGGACCTAGATACCACTGGTGTACTATCACTGGTCTATTATTACTGATCTACTGTCACTGGTCTACTATCACTGGTCTATTGTCACTGGTCTACTATCACTGGTCTAGTATCACTGTCAAGTAGTCTTTATCACCCTCGAACCCCTGCCACCCTGCAACCCCTGCAACCCCTGCCACCTCTCTAGGTATTAAATCTTTCTACTTATTTTCTTCTCTCTTACTTCCTCCATTCGCTTTATTTTCTTGTTGTGTTGGTCCCCACACTCACATATCCTGGCTTCCTTCTTGTGCTCTAAGCATCTGCTTGTGTGACTCAGCTGCAGGAGTCTTTATCAGTGATAATTACCTGCTGGCTAGTAATCACCGGTAATTAAAGTCTCTCCCCCCTTCCCCCTTCCCAGGTTGTATCTTCATGGTACATCACTGATCTGATGAATCTTCTTCTTCTTCTTCTTCTTCTTCTTCTTCTTCTTCTTCTTCTTCTTCTTCTTCTTCTTCTTCTTCTTCTTCTTCTTCTTCTTCTTCTTCTTCTTCTTATCATTGTCTTTGTTTTTACACAAATCACTTTAACAGACTAAGAGTTCTGTACTATTTGAGGTCATGACAAAGCCCATTACTATTTAAGGTTTACTACCCCCCCCCCTTCCCCCCAAAATAAAAAATGCCACCCACACTAGTCGACTAATACCCAGTGACAGTAGATGGGAGGCGACTAACACCCAGGTACCTACTTACTGCTAGGTGAACAACGACAGCAAGTATAAGGAAACATAACTACTGTTTCCACCCGTGCCGGGGATTGAACCACGGACACTCAGTGTGTGAACTGAGTGCGCTGCCACCCGAGCCACAGGACACCTAATATTGTTGTTGTCGTTGCTGCTGTTTTTATCATTGTTGTTGTCGTTTTTCCTGTTGTTATTGTTGTTGCTGTTGTTGTCCTTTTTTGTTGTTGTTGTTGTTGTTCCTTTTATTGTCGTTGTTATCGTTGTTGCTGTTATTATTGTTGTCGTTGTTGTTGCTATTGTTGTTGCTGTTGTTATTGTTGTTGTCGTTCTTGTTGCTGTTGTTGTTGTCGTCGTTGTTGTTTTTCTCGTCGTTGTTGTTTTTCTCGTCGTTGTTGTTGTTGTTGTTTGTTAGAACGCATGAAATATAAGAGTGAGGTTAACAATATCTACTAAATATGACTGGAGATATTTTAATGTCCGGTGTAATGGGGAATCCATCACTTCAGTTTCCTCAGTAACATATCTGGGAATCCCCTTTGACCCATGCATGTCAGGAGAATTGATAGGTAACAATGTAGTAAAGAAAGCGAATGCCAGACTGAAGTTCCTCTACAGACAAGCACAGTGTCTACCTACTGAGGCTCGCAGGACCCTATGTCTAGCCCTTATACAATGTCATATGGACTACGCTTGCTCTTCATGGTACTCTGCCTTGACAAAAAAACTGAAAGATAAACTGCAAATCACCCAGAACAAAATGGTAAGATTCATCCTAGACCTGGGACCAAGAGAGCATGTAGGCCAGGATGAATTACAACAATTGGATATGCTGAATATTGAAGACAGAGTAAAACAACTTAAGTTAAATCAAGTTTATAAAATTGCTCACAAACAGTGTCCAGAATATCTTGCTGCCAATTTTGTCAAGGCTGGGAACCAAAGCAGTCATAGTACTAGGGGGAGAGAGCACAACTTTGTAGTACCCACAGTCAGTGGCCATGCTTCAAACACCTTTTATTGTACAGCAATAAAGGAATGGAACAGACTGCCTGCACATGTCAAAGCCAGTCATAGCATAAAGCCAGTTCAAGAAGAGAGCCAAAAGGTACCTAATGAATGTAGCGACTTTTTGGGTTATCCTAGGTTCTCTACACATATGCTGCTATGTATGATAATCTATGTAAATGTATTTGTGTATACCTTGAATAAACTTACTTATATAAAGTTCGCGTGAAATTTGTCACTGTTGTTAAAGAACACAAGGCGTGTGGCCGGCCCTCTGGTGACTGTCTTCAACACTAGGTGTGTGGCCGGCCCTCTGGTGACTGTCTACAACACTAGGCGTGTGGCCGGCCCTCTGGTGACTGTCTTCAACACTAGGTGTGTGGCCGGCCCTCTGGTGACTGTCTTCAACACTAGGCGTGTGGCCGGCCCTCTGGTGACTGTCTTCAAAACTAGGTGTGTGGCCGGCCCTCTGGTGACTGTCTTCAACACTAGGTGTGTGGCCGGCCCTCTGGTGACTGTCTTCAACACTAGGTGTGTGGCCGGCCCTCTGGTGACTGTCTTCAACACTAGGTGTGTGGCCGGACCTCTGGTGACTGTCTTCAACACTAGGTGTGTGGCCGGCCCTCTGGTGACTGTCTTCAACACTAGGTGTGTGGCCGGCCCTCTGGTGACTGTCTTCAACACTAGGTGTGTGGCCGGCCCTCTGGTGACTGTCTTCAACACTAGGTGTGTGGCCGGCCCTCTGGTGACTGTCTTCAACACTAGGTGTGTGGCCGGCCCTCTGGTGACTGTCTACAACACTAGGTGTGTGGCCGGCCCTCTGGTGACTGTCTACAACACTAGGTATGTGGCCGGCCCTCTGGTGACTGTCTTCAACACTAGGTGTGTGGCCGGCCCTCTGGTGACTGTCTTCAACACTAGGTGTGTGGCCGGCCCTCTGGTGACTGTCTACAACACTAGGTGTGTGGCCGGCCCTCTGGTGACTGTCTTCAACACTAGGTGTGTGGCCGACCCTCTGGTGACTGTCTTCAACACTAGGTGTGTGGCCGGCCCTCTGGTGACTGTCTTCAACACTAGGTGTGTGGCCGACCCTCTGGTGACTGTCTTCAACACTAGGTGTGTGGCCGGCCCTCTGGTGACTGTCTTCAACACTAGGTGTGTGGCCGGCCCTCTGGTGACTGTCTTCAACACTAGGTGTGTGGCCGGCCCTCTGGTGACTGTCTTCAACACTAGGTGCTTAATTGTCCACTTATTGAGGAATATAGAGATAGACAGTATAATAACCTGTGTGACATGTCGAGATATCTTATTAATGACAATAAGATACCAGATATATTAAGCAAATTTCCTAAATTTGCTTGTATCAGGCAAGTGAACTGTAGATGTAAATCCAGATGTACTCCTGTAATCCCTTTTTTGGGGCCTAGTTCTTAGGCCTTTTGTGTATCCATATGCTCTTGCACTACCCCCACAGAATGGATATGGAGTGCACAATAAACTCTCTTTTATTTATATTATTTATTATAGTAAATGTGACCAAACAAAAGCACTATAGCAAGTTAGGTGAAGTGTGAGTGAAGTACAGATCTAGAAAATTTACAGAGAACTTTCACTGCTGCACATATAAGTTCCGTCAAACACCTTAATTACTGGGAACGCTTGGAAGCGCTTGACCTGTAATCCCTGGAGCGCCATTGGTACACTAAGAGAAAACACTATAAGTGTCCGGGGCCCAAGACTGTTCAACAGCTTCCCACTAGATATAAGAAGGATTACTAATAGACCCCTGGCTGCCTTCAAGAGGGAGCTGGACAGAAACCTAAGGTCAGTACCCAATCCGCCCGGCTGATCGGGTACTGACTTTAGGTATCTACCCCGTTTCCTCTTGAAGGCAGCCAGGGGTCTGTTGGTAATCCCCCTTATGCCTGGTGGGAAGCTGTTGAACAGTCTTGGGCCCCGGACACTCATTGTGTTTTGATCAGACCCTGATCCACCGAGAAACCTGGTTAAGGACTGGGCCGCGGGGGCGTTGACCCCCAGAACACCCTCCAGGTAGTGTGAGTATAGGTGAACACACACACACACACACACACACACACACACACACACACAAATACACACACACATACACACACACACACACACACACACACACACACACACACACACATCACAAGGTTCCCACGCAGACAATCACTGCTTGCCAAGAATAAACACACGATCTCTTTTTTTTATCATCTTCCTTTCTCTCTCTTTCTCCGTTTTTATTCACCGTTAACATCCGTCGTTATCACTCCCTTTTTTTTCTCTCTTTTCTTCTCCTGTCTTATCTCTTGTTGGTTCTCGCTTCACAAGACGTTCTGAAGGAGTGTTAAGGAAAGTGAAAGGCATTTGTTTTTTCACTGGTTCGTGAGAATGGTTCATAAGAATGGTTTATAAGGTTTATAAAAATTGTGGTGGATGAGGGTGTCACGTGGTGGTGGTGGATAAGGGTGTCACGTGTTGGTGGTGGATGATTGTGTCACGTGGTGGTGGTGGATGAGGGTGTCACGTGGTGGTGGTGGATGATTGTGTCACGTGGTGGTGGTGGATGAGGGTGTCACGTGGTGGTGGTGGATGATTGTGTCACGTGGTGGTGGTGGATGATTGTGTCACGTGTTGGTGGTGGATGAGGGTGTCACGTGGTGGTGGTGGATGATTGTGTCACGTGGTGGTGGTGGATGAGGGTGTCACGTGGTGGTGGTGGATGAGGGTGTCACGTGGTGGTGGTGGATGAGGGTGTCACGTGTTGGTGGTGGATGAGGGTGTCACGTGGTGGTGGTGGATGAGGGTGTCACGTGTTGGTGGTGGATGATTGTGTCACGTGGTGGTGGTGGATGAGGGTGTCACGTGGTGGTGGTGGATGATTGTGTCACGTGGTGGTGGTGGATGAGGGTGTCACGTGGTGGTGGTGGATGAGGGTGTCACGTGGTGGTGGTGGATGAGGGTGTCACGTGTTGGTGGTGGATGAGGGTGTCACGTGTTGGTGGTGGATGAGGGTGTCATGTGGTGGTGGTGGATGATTGTGTCACGTGGTGGTGGTGGATGAGGGTGTCACGTGGTGGTGGTGGATGATTGTGTCACGTGGTGGTGGTGGATGAGGGTGTCACGTGGTGGTGGTGGATGAGGGTGTCACGTGGTGGTGGTGGATGAGGGTGTCACGTGTTGGTGGTGGATGAGGGTGTCACGTGTTGGTGGTGGATGAGGGTGTCACGTGGTGGTGATGGTGCTGGATGAGGGTGTCGCGTGGTGGTGCTGGATGAGGGTGTCGCGTGTTGGGGGTGGATGAGGGTGTCACGTGGTGGTGGTGGATGAGGGTGTCACGTGGTGGTGGTGGATGAGGGTGTTGGTGGTGGATGAGGGTGTCACGTGGTGGTGGTGGTGCTGGATGAGGGTGTCGCGTGGTGGTGGTGGATGAGGGTGTCGCGTGGTGGTGGTGGATGAGGGTGTCACGTGGTGGTGGTGGTGGTGGATGAGGGTGTCACCAACAAGACGTGAGAGAGCAGGTTCCACAAGGATCACTCTTATACTGTGTCATCCTTGTGACTGTGAGAACCATCACCACCACAGTAATACCAGAGACACAGACACTAGTACTAGAACCACGAGTACAAGAGACACAGACACTAGTACTAGAACCACGAGTACAAGAGACACAGACACTAGTACTAGAACCACGAGTACCAGAGACACAGACACTAGTACTAGAACCACGAGTACCAGAGTCACAGACACTAGTGCTAGAACCACGAGTACCAGAGACACAGATACTAGTACTAGAACCACGAGTACCAGAGACACAGACACTAGTACTAGAACCACGAGTACGAGAGACACAGACACTAGTACTAGAACCACGAGTACCAGAGACACAGACACTAGTACTAGAACCACGAGTACCAGAGACACAGACACTAGTACTAGAACCACGAGTACCAGAGACACAGACACTAGTACTAGAACCACGAGTACCAGAGACACAGACACTAGTACTAGAACCACGAGTACCAGAGACACAGACACTAGTACTAGAACCACGAGTACCAGAGACACAGACACTAGTACTAGAACCACGAGTACCAGAGACACAGACACTAGTACTAGAACCACGAGTACCAGAGACACAGACACTAGTACTAGAACCACGAATACCAGAGACACAGACACTAGTACTAGAACCACGAGTACCAGAGACACAAACACTAGTACTAGAACCACGAGTACCAGAGACACAGACACTAGTACTAGAACCACGAGTACCAGAGACAGACACTAGTACTAGAACCACGAGTACCAGAGACACAGACACTAGTACTAGAACCACGAGTACGAGAGACACAGACACTAGTACTAGAACCACGAGTACCAGAGACACATACACTAGTACTAGAACCACGAGTACCAGAGACACAGACACTAGTACTAGAACCACGAGTACGAGAGACACAGACACTAGTACTAGAACCACGAGTACCAGAGACACAGACACTAGTACTAGAACCACGAGTACCAGACAGACACTAGTACTAGAACCACGAGTACGAGAGACACAGACACTAGTACTAGAACCACGAGTACGAGAGACACAGACACTAGTACTAGAACCACGAGTACGAGAGACACAGACACTAGTACTAGAACCACGAGTACCAGAGACACAGACACTAGTACTAGAACCACGAGTACCAGAGACACAGACACTAGTACTAGAACTACGAGTACCACAGACACAGAAACTAGTACTAGAACCACGAGTACCAGAGACAGACTAGTACTAGAACCATGAGTACCAGAGACAGACACTAGTACTAGAACCACGAGTACCAGACACAGACACTAGTACTAGAACCACGAGTACCAGAGACACATACACTAGTACTAGAACCACGAGTACCAGAGACACAAACACTAGTATTAGAACCACGAGTACCAGAGACACAGACACTAGTACTAGAACCACAAGTACCAGAGACAGTACTATATACCACCATCCATCTCTATATTCCACCATCCATCTATATACCACCATCAATCTCAATATACCAACATCCATCTATATACCACCATCCATCTGTATTCCACCATCCATCTATATATCACCATCAATCTCAGTATTCCACCATCCATCTATATACCACCATCCATCTATATACCATCATCCATCTATATACCACCATCCATCTATATACCACCATCCATCTATATACCACCATCAATCTCAGTATACCACCATCCATCTATATACCACCATCCATCTATATACCACCATGCATACATGTGTCCTTCCAACCTCCGCACATCCGTCTCTTAATTGATTCATTAATGCACCCCATCACTTCATCTCTCTATCTCTCCCTCTCGCCATTTCTCTATTTATTCCCCAATTCCTTCCCTCCATCCCTCTTACCAATTATCCCTCGCTCCCTACCATCACACTAACCATCCCTCCCTTCATCCATTCCTCTCTCCTTTCAAGCATCCGTACCTCCGTGCAGTAGTCCCTGGTCCCTGCAGCAGGGGCGAGTATAGCACATATTAATATGTAAACTGAGACTTAATAGGCGCATAATCCTGGCTCTCATGTAAATATGACTCTGATATTACTGCCTTTCACTGTGACGTGAGAGAGAGAGAGAGAGAGAGAGAGAGAGAGAGAGAGAGAGAGAGAGAGAGAGAGAGAGAGAGAGAGAGAGAGAGAGAGAGAGAGAGAGAGAGAAGCCTGTTCTGGAACAGCAGTTCTCTCTGTTAAACCCAACACATACCATCCTCACATCAGCTTATCCTCACAATACAACCCTCGAATATCTTACGCATTACAGTGCGTCACTTTGTGAACGCTCTAAGCCAAACTACATCTGGCAGCGGGGTACACACTGCAGCTAGTTAAATAGTTGGGAACCACACGCTCGTTGTTCACCGTGTACAACGTCTCCTTAATGGCTTTATTCTACACTCTCATATCTTTCACTCCAGGAAGTTATACTAGCAGTGCTCAAACTTGGGACCAGGTCCTCAAATATCTTCCAGGTATATATTATGAGGCATCTTTCTCTTCTACGTTCCAGTAAGAACAATCCCTGTTCTGCCAGGTGTCTCCAATACTGTTCATGTTTTATCGGTGCAACACGGACAGTAAAGGACGTGTGTACTTGAGCTAGAGTTCGTCACGGCCATGCTAGCGGGAGATTCGTCTGTAAAAACTTGCATTTGTGGTCACAGTGGTGCCTATGCTAACCTTCCTATGGTGTAAAAATATACCTAGTTGGATGAATCTTATTGTAGCCAGCTGGTCCAGTGGCTTACGCGACGGTCTGGAGTTATATGACTCTGATCGCGGGTTCTATCCCCGCCCGTGGTATGGTTTGTTTACCTGTGTACATGTTGTAGCTGTGTTGTCTCTGGTGTTGTGAGAGTCTCTGTGAGCACAACAATGTACAGATGGTGTTAGCATCATTTATTTGAGAAGCATTATCACTGGTGTTATTTTTCTTGTTTTGAAATGATCATAATCCATCATGTTATATTACGACAATTGTCTTTGAGTTCTCTAAATGACAGATCATCTGACATAATTATTCTGAAGTCTTTTACTTCTTCGCTGTTGTATGAGATGGTGTCTTGGTTGTGCACACACTTTGTATACTCTCCCATGTGTATGTTCTTCCCGTATGTAAATGCTTGGAATTAGTCACTACTGAGCTAACTTTGGAAAAATAAACACATTAGCAGTATAATGTGATCCTTTATTGACAACGTTTCGCCCACACAGTGGGTTTTATCAAGTCACAGATCTGTTTGTGACTTGATAAAGCCCACTGTGTGGGCGAAACGTTGTCAATAAAGGATCACATTATACTGCTTATGTGTTTATTTGTCCATTGTGTCGGTATTTTATACCGTTTATTTCCACTGAGCTAACTTTGCTGAGACTGCACTTGTCTTTGTTTACTACGACTCTCCCACCTGGACCTGACTAGCTTGTGCTAATGGGTCTGATGCCGTGCTCCTTAAGTGGATGTGACCTGACCTGACTAAGTTGGATCATTGGCTTAATTAAGCCGGTAGGAGACTTGGACCTGCCTCGCATGGGCCAGTAGGCCTGCTGCAGTGTTCTTTCTTATGTTCTTATAGGCTATCACTCTTATGATCGCACTTGTCAAATACCTTTACAAAGTCCGTGTAGACCACATCAGTGTTTTGGGTTTCTTCCAAAGTTTCTGTGATTTTTGTTATAGTGATGTAACAGTTGCAAGATACATGCTCTTAAAACTACACATTCATGCCCTTGGTGTGATGCTAGTGCCACTGGTCTGTTAACTCCATAGTTCTGTTACCTCCTTTGTGAAGAGGCGCTGTGTCTGCACATTCTTTCAAGTACTCTGGAATTTCACCTTCAGAGCTCACAGAGTGCTGGTGCTAGTGGTACCTGCAGGATGTTTCTGAGAAATCAACACACCCACGACCAGGTCACAGAGCAGCCATCTTGCTGTGTCAAGGCCTCAACAAACAGACCTTTCATTATAATTTGAGAATTCCATGAAACAATCCCAGGTGTTCTCTGTATGGCCATGTTGTCATATGTTTGAATCGCCATGTTACCATATGTTGCTTGTATGGCCATGTTACCATATGTTGCCTGTATGGTCCAAGTTACTGGTTCATAATGTTCCCTCGGGAAGTTACTGGTTCATAATGTTCCCTCGGGAAGTTACTGGTTCACAATGCTCCCTCGGGAAGTTACTGGTTCATAATGTTCCCTCGGGAAGTTACTGGTTCATAATGTTCCCTCGGGAAGTTACTGGTTCATAATGTTCCCTCGGGAAGTTACTGGTTCATAATGCTCCCTCGGTAAGTTACTGGTTCATAATGCTCCCTCGGAATGTTACTGGTTCATAATGTTCCCTCGGGAAGTTACTGGTTCATAATGTTCCCTCGGGAAGTTACTGGTTCATAATGTTCCCTCGGGAAGTTACTGGTTCATAATGTTCCCTCGGGAAGTTACTGGTTCATAATGTTCCCTCGGAAAGTTACTGGTTCATAATGTTCCCTCGGGAAGTTACTGGTTCATAATGTTCCCTCGGGAAGTTACTGGTTCATAATGTTCCCTCGGAAGTTACTGGTTCATAATGTTCCCTCGGGAAGTTACTGGTTCATAATGTTCCCTCGGGAAGTTACTGGTTCATAATGTTCCCTCGGGAAGTTACTGGTTCATAATGTTCCCTCGGAAGTTACTGGTTCATAATGTTCCCTCGGGAAGTTACTGGTTCATAATGTTCCCTCGGGAAGTTACTGGTTCATAATGTTCCCTCGGGAAGTTACTGGTTCATAATGTTCCCTCGGGAAGTTACTGGTTCATAATGTTCCTCGGAAGTTACTGGTTCATAATGTTCCCTCGGGAAGTTACTGGTTCATAATGTTCCCTCGGAAGTTACTGGTTCATAATGTTCCCTCGGGAAGTTACTGGTTCATAATGTTCCCTCGGGAAGTTACTGGTTCATAATGTTCCTCGGGAAGTTACTGGTTCATAATGTTCCCTCGGGAAGTTACTGGTTCATAATGTTCCCTCGGGAAGTTACTGGTTCATAATGTTCCCTCGGGAAGTTACTGGTTCATAATGTTCCCTCGGGAAGTTACTGGTTCATAATGTTCCCTCGGGAAGTTACTGATTAATAATGTTCCCTCGGGAAGTTTAGCTTTGTGTCTAGCTTAGAGAGTAGAACTCTTGGCACCAGTTACAGATGTTACAGGTGTGTCACATGTATTCTACGGGTGTCACAGGTGTGTGTACACAGATGTCAGAGGTGTCACGGGTATCACAGGTGTATCACAGTTATGTCACGTGTTGCAGGTGTGTCATAGGTGTATCACAGGTGCGCCACAAGTATCGACAGGTGTGTCACAGGTGTGTGCACACACTACAACGACCGGAAGAGTGATTTGATTACTCCTTTTTCAATACTCTTTTTCGGATCGTTATATTAAGGTCATTATTGTTGTGTCGCCTCCACTACGCACCTCAGCAAAGGTACACACGCACTGACGGTGTGTATACCCCGGTGTATATAAACCGAGAGAGGTGTATCTTAACTTACATACACATAAATGTATGTATGTCTCAACTGTAATGACGGTTTTATTTATTAGAGTGAATTGTTGGTGACCTGCAGCCTTAATGACCCTCGTGTAGTCGATAAACTTGAAACTGACAACCCCGTCAACCAACGCCACTGTAAACAGTCGTACCCAGTGCCAAGTGTAACACAGTAACACTGCCAGGTGTAACACAGTAACTCTGTCAGATATAAAACAGTCAAAAACAGTGCATCAGCAGACCAGTCACTCATCACACTCACTGCAATTGATAATCATGTCACTGTCGTCACAGTCACGCAACAGTTGAAAAAGAGACCTTGCAAATCTGCCAGGGACCTTGTAACTCTCCCAGGGGCCTTGTAATACCCCAGGGACCTTTCAGCTGTCAGGGATCTTGCAACTTTGCAACTCTGCCAAGGACCATTCAAGTCTGCCACAGATCTTGCAACTGTGCCAGTAGTTAATAGTCAAGTCAACAGTAGCTAGAGTACTGTACACATGTCAGTGTGTACTACAACATGTCAGTGTGTACTACGACATGTCAAGTGTACTACAACATGTCAGTGTGTACTACAACATGTCATTGTGTACTACGACATGTCAAGTGTTTACTACAACATGTCAAGTGTGTACTACAACATGTCAGTGTGTACTACAACATGTCTGTGTACTACAACATGTACTGATTCAACAGTTCTGGTCAGCTTGAAGCTCTCACTGTAATCAAACTTATTACAGTTTAGTCCATGTTAAGCCTTGGAAGCTTTGGTGATAACCAGGTTAGTAATGAAGGGTCTACTAGGCCGCTTCTGGCACTCACTAGTTGTATGTGGCACTCATTTGTATGTGGCACTCACTTGTTGTATGTGGCACTCACTTGTATGTGGCACTTAGTGTATGTGGCACTCATTGTGTGTGGCACTCAGTGCATGTGGCACTCACTTGTCAGTGGCACACACTTGTTGTATAAGGCACTCACTTGTATGTGGGACTTAGTGTATGTGGCACTCACTTGTATGTGGTACTCACTTGTATATATGGCACTTACTTTTTGTAGAAGGCACACATTTGTTGTATATGGCACACATTTGTTGTATGTGGCACTCACTTGTATGTGGGACTTAGTGTATGTGGCACTCACTTGTATATGGCACTCACTTGTATATATGGCACTTACTTTTTGTAGAAGGCACACATTTGTTGCATGTGGCACAGACTTGTTGTATGTGGCATAGACTTGTTGTATGTGGCACAAAATTCTTGCATGTGGTACACACTTGTATGTGATATTCGTATGTGTAACTCACTTGTATGTGGCACTCACTTGTATGTGACACTTACTTGTTGTATGTGGCACTCACCTGTTATATGTGGCACTCACTTGTATGTGACACTCACCTGTTATATGTGGTACTCACTTGTTGTATGTGACACTTACTTGTTGTATGTGGCACTCACCTGTTATATGTGGCACTCACTTGTATGTGGCACTCACCTGTTGTATGTGGTACTCACTTGTTGTATGTGGCACTTAGTGCATGTGGTATTCACTTATTGTATGTGGTACTCAGTGTATGTGGCACTTGTATGTGGCACTCAGTGTATGTGGCACTTGTATATGACACTCAGTGTATGTGGCACTCACTTATATGTGTCACTCACTTGTATGTGGTACTCACTTTTATGTGGCACTCACTTATATGTGGCACTCACTTGTTGTATGTGGCACTTACTAGTGTATGTGGCGACTTGATATAGTTGTTATCCCACTGTTGTACCATGATACAGTAGTTATACCACTGTTGTACCATGATACAGTAGTTATACCAGTTGTACCATGATACAGTAGTTATACCACTGTTGTACCATGATACAGTAGTTATACTACTGCTGTACCATGATACAGTAGTTATACCACTGCTGTACCATGATACAGTAGTTATACCACTGTTGTACCATGATACAGTAGTTATACCACTGTTGTACCATGATACAGTAGTTATACCACTGTTGTACCATGATACAGTAGTTATACCAGTTGTACCATGATACAGTAGTTATACCACTGTTGTACCATGATACAGTAGTTATACTACTGCTGTACCATGATACAGTAGTTATACCACTGCTGTACCATGATACAGTAGTTATACCACTGTTGTACCATGATACAGTAGTTATACCACTGTTGTACCATGATACAGTAGTTATACCACTGTTGTACCATGATACAATAGTTATAACACTTTTGTACCATGATACAATAGTTATACCACTGTTGTACCATGATACAGTAGTTATACCACTGTTGTACCATGATACAATAGTTATAACACTGTTGTATAATGATGCAGTAATTGAAACAGTGAATGAGGGGAGGGAGGGGGTTGAAGGGTGGTAGAGAGGGAGGGGTTGAAGTGTCGTAGGGAAGGGAGGGGTTGAACGGTGATAGGGGAGGGGGTTGAATTCTTGTACAGGAAGGAGGGAGGTTGAAGGCGTGTTGAGGGAGGGTTGAAGGCTTGTAGGGTAAGGAGGGAGGGGTGGTTGAAGGCTTGTAGGGTAAGGAGGGAGGGGTGGTTGAAGGCTTGTAGGGTAAGGAGGGAGGGGTGGTTGAAGGCTTGTACTGGGAGAGGGAAGATGAACACATCACCAAGCTGAGGGACTGATCACCTCTAAGTTCTTCTTCAAAGGTGACTTACTGATGAAATCTGCTGTTTGGTTCTGGCACTGCCATTGGTGGCTTCAAACTTCAACGTTGAAGAAAGAGAAGAGAGTCAAGTTAGTCTTGTGGTGAAGGCAAGCCAGAGGGAGCACTTCCGGTGATCCAATTCCGGTGTGCCACACCCTCTCCCGTCTCACCCTGGCACTGCCACCACGCTACCAGTGACACCATCCTACCAGTGCCACTACATTACCAGGCCTACCACACTACCTGTGACACCATGCTACCAGTGCCAACAAGCTACCAGTGCCACCATGCTACCAGTGCCACCACGCTACCAGTGACTCCATGCTACCAGTGAAACTACGCTACCAGTGCAACCACGCTGCCAGTGCCACCATGCTACCAGTTCCGCCATGCTACCAGTGCCATCACACTACCAGTGACACCACGCTGCCAGTGCCACCACGCTCCCAGTGCCACCATTCTACCAGTGTCACCACGCTACCAGTGCCACCACGCTACCAGTGCCACCATGCTACCAGTGCCATCACACTACCAGTGACACCACTCTACCAGTACCACCACGCTACCAGTGCCACCATTCTACCAGTGTCACTACGCTACCAGTGCCACCACGCTACCAGTGCCACATCGCTACCAGTGATACCACGCTACCAATGTCATCACGCTACCAATGTCATCACGCTACCAGTGACACCAAACAACCAGTGCCACCACGCTACCAGTGACACCAAACAACCAGTGCCACCACGCTACCAGTGCCACTACGCTACCAGTGCCACCACGCTACCTGGCAGTGTTCAGCGTGTCTTTAAAACTTGGTATTCTCACATTATTGTCATTAATATTCACACTTTGTAAGACCTTTCAACACCAGTAAGAGCAGCAATAACAGCAGTAGTAGCAGTAGTAATAACAGCAGCAATAACAGCACCAGTAATAACAGAAGCAGTAATAACATTAGCAATAACAGCAGCAGTAACAGCAGCAATAACAGCACCAGTAACAGAAGCAGTAACAGCAGTGGTAGCAGCAGTAGTAACAGTAGCAATAACAGCAGAAGCATTAACAGGAAAATAATGTCCTCATGTCTCACGTCGTCTTACAAGATGCGCCTTTTTGCCTCACACACACACACACACACACACACACACACACACACACACACACACACACACACACACACATACACACACACACACGGAAAGAGACAAACCAAACTTTAGAAGAGGGGACTATATGGGTATGAGGAACTTCCTGCAGGAGGTTCAGTGGGACAGGGACATGGAAGGACAGTCAGTAAATGAAATGATGGAATACGTAGCGACAAAGTGCAAGGAGGCAGAGGAAAAGTTTATACCCAAAGGCAAAAGATTAAATGGGAAGGCCAGAAAGAGCCCCTGGTTTAACCAAATGTGCAGGGAGGCAAAGACTCAAAGTGCCAGAAAATGGAAAAAGTACAGAAGGCAAAGAACCCAAGAAAACAAAGATATGAGTCGTAGAGCTAGAAACGAGTATGCACAGGTACGGAGGGAGGCCCAGAGACAGTACGAAAACGACATAGCATCGAAAGTCAAGTATGACCCGAAACTGATGTACAGTCACATCAGAAGGAAGACAACAGTCAAGGACCAGGTGATAAGGCTGAGGAGAGAAGATGGGGAACTCACAAGAAACGACCAAGAGGTATGTGAGGAGCTCAACTCGAGGTTTAAGGAGGTATTCACAGAGGAGGAGGGAAGTCAGCTGGGTAAACGGGACAGAGCGGGACACCAACAAGGAATATATCAAGTGTTGTATGGCATACACACAACTGAGGAGGAGGTGAAGCAGCTGCTCAGTAACCTTGACACCTCAAAGGCGATGGGTCCGGACAATATCTCCCCGTGGGTCCTTCGGGAGGGAGCAGAAATGCTGAGTGTGCCACTTACCACAATATTCAACACATCCCTTGAAACTGGGCAGCTACCTGAGGTATAGAAAAAGGCCAACGTAGTCCCCATTTTTAAGAAAGGAAACAGAAAAGAGGCACTGAACTATAGACCAGTGTCACTTACGTGTATAATGTGCAAAGTCTTGAAGAAAATCATCAGGAAAAGAATGGTGGAGCATCTTGAACGGCACAGGATAATCAACGCCAGACAGCACGGATTCATAGAAGGCAAATCCTGTGTAACAAACCTCCTGGAGTTCTACGACAAGGTAACAGAGGTAAGACACGAGAGAGAAGGGTGGGTTGATTGCATTTTTCTGGACTGCAGGAAGGCCTTTGACACAGTTCCTCATATGAGATTAGTGAAGAAGCTGGAAGACCAAGCGTGTATAACAGGAAGGGCACTGGAATGGATCAGGGAATACCTGACAGGGAGGCAACAACGGGTCATGGTGCGTGACGAGGTATCACAGTGGGCGCCATTGACGAGCGGGGTCCCGCAGGGATCAGTCCTAGGACCAGTGCTATTCTTGGTATTTGTGAATGTCATGATGAACGGGATAGACTCAGAAGTGTTTCTGTTCGCAGTTGATGTGAAATTAATGAGGAGAATCAAATCGGATGAGGACCAGGCAGGACTTCAAAGAGACCTGGACAGGCTGGACACCTGGTCCAGCAACTGGCTTCTCGAATTTAATCCCACTAAATGCAAAGTCATGAAGATCGGGGAAGGGCAAAGAAGACCGCTGACAGAGTACAGGCTAGGTGGACAAAAGATGCAACTCTCGTTAAAGGAGAAAGACCTCGGGGTGAGTATAACACCAAGCACGTCTCTGGAAGCACACATCAACCTGATAACTGCGGCAGCATATGGGCGACTGGCAAACCTAAGATTAGCGTTTCGTTACCTTAACAAGGAATCGTTCAAAACACTGTACACCGTGTACGTCAGGCCCATACTAGAGTACGCAGCACCAGTCTGGAACCCTCACCTGGTCAAGCACGTCAAGAAATTAGAGAAAGTGCAAAGGTTTGCGACAGGTTAGTTCCAGAGCTCAGGGGACTGTTCTATGAAGAAAGGTTGAGGGAAATAGGACTGGCAACACTGGAGGAGAGAAGGGTTAGAGGGGACATGATAATGACATACAAAATACTGAGGGGAATCGACAAGGTAGATAGTGACAGGATGTTCCAGAGAGGGAACTCAGAAACAAGAGGGCACAATTGGAAGTTGAAGACTCAGATGAGTCAAATGGATGTTAGGAAACATTTCTTCAGCCATAGAGTAGTCAGGAAGTGGAATAGTCTAGCAAATGATGTAGTGGAGTGAGGAACCACACATAGCTTTAAGAAGAGGTATGATAAAGCTCATGGAGCAGGGAGAGAGAGGACCTAGTAGCGATCAGTGAAGAGGCGGGGCCAGGAGCTGAATCTCGACCTCTGCAACCACAAATAAGTGAGTACTCACACAGTAAAGCAAGACAACAAGTTCAACGATGCTTGACCACCACATAGTCTCATCAAGCTGGGTGCCTGCATGTTGGTGAAGGGCTCTTGATTCAAGGAATCAGAGCAACCCTTCCTTGGATCATACCTGATTACCTTCCATTCTTCTAGCGCTGTATGACCCTTACAGGTTCATCGCTTCCTTATAATAACAATAATAATAATAATAACAATAATAATAATAGTGGATCTTGTGGGATCACATATCTACCTTGGGTGTTTTCTGAAGATTAAGATCCCCGTGGCCAGGTCCCAGACCAGGGCTTCTGGTTGACGGCTTGATCAACCAGCCTGTTGGTTCTAGGCGCACGAAGTCCACCAGTAGCTCCACAGCCCGGCTAATCAAGTGCTGACTTGAGAAGTTTGTCCAGCCAGGACTGCTACTCCGGTGCGAAACGTTTCCTTAATAAAGATACCCAAGTGCTGCACATTGCCTGGTTTATCAGTGAACACATTACCCCAGCATCCAGAGATCATCTCCTTCCCCCGCAGGTTGAGTGAACACATTACCCCAGCATCCAGAGATCATCTCCTTCCCCCGCAGGTTGAATGAATACATTACCCCAGCATCCAGAGATCATCTCCTCCCCCCGTAGGTTGAGTGAAAACATTACCCCAGCATCCAGAGATCATCTCCATCCCCCGTAGGTTGAGTGAACACATTACCCCAGCATCCAGAGATCATCTCCTCCCCCCCACTGTCCTTAACAAAACACCAGGTTTTATTGTGAGGACGGAAAGGGGATGGAGGCAGGTTGTGGATTGTAGCTGAGAGAGACAGAGAGACAGACAGACAGAGACAGAGACAGAGAGACAGACAGACAGAGAGGGAATGTGTATGTGTTGTTGAGAAAACAACAACATATTAATGTGTTTCTGTATAAAGTTACTAATGAAAGTTCTCTTTAATTAATTCTGAATACATTACAATACTTGAAGCTTAACACTAAAACATCATCATTTTGGTGAGTAAACAGTGAAGCTTAATGCCATCTCTCGTGCTGGAGTATAACACCTTACGTGTTGAAGTATAACACCTCACATGTTGGAGTATAACACCTCACGTGTTGGAGTGGGCAAACATGTGTGTCTCTCGTGAAGCTAAACACACGCTGTCTTCACTACCTTAATTATTATCAAGAAAAATGTTCATTCTTTCATTTTTTTTTTTTGTAAGATGAGAGAGCGTCGACCGGTTATTGATTACTGCAACTGGCAGAGTGGTAACCTGGGTAGCAGGTGGTGGAAGGTGAGGAGTGGCAGACACTCCTTACCCTCCTCACCACACCTCCTCTTCCTCCAGCTCCCCCCTGGGTTGATGATATGCTGCAGAATATGCTGCGCTCTTTTTAAGATTGATGAACTGATCACATAGACTGATTACCTCAAACTCCTTCTGATCTTCAACCATTCTACTCTGTATTGGACTGAGGAAGCCACTGGTTGGCGAAACGTTTCAACAGTAAAGCTACCCCAAGTGTTGCACACGGGTTTTAATTCATCAACCTGTCGGTTTTCTGAACCAATTATCTACATCTTCCCTGGGTGTGGGAGGGAGCTATTGAGAGCACCTGCATAATTTAGCCAGACACCAGCCCCTGGTCCCTTCCCTCTGCTCTGCTTATTACACCTTCCTTGTCAAGGTCATCCCTTCTCTCCCTCCCAGGCTCCCCTGCTTCCCCCCCTCCACTTCAGGCCTACGTTCCCCCCCCTTGCCTCTCTGCAGGTACCAGGGAAGATAGTATGGCAGGTAGGTCTTTCTAGGCGGCGGATGTGGCACCCTACGTTCACGGCTGCCGTGGTGACCTTGACTACCATCTCGAGCATGACAGTTCAGGTTTCCAGGTTCAACGTATTTCCTGATGAGTGGAGGAGCGAGGGTGGGGTCTCATTGTGTTCATGTACCATGCTGTTCACCATGGTAGTACACACTGCCCTCCCTACCACCAGATAGTTTCCCCTTCTCCCTCACTCGCAGCCTGGTCTCAGACCTGACTTGGTCATTCACACTCTTATCATGATTACCGACTGTAGTGCCCAGAGTCCTCTATAGGCTTGGTATAATACCCTTCTATGTTGGACCAGTAGGCCTGCTGCAGTGTTCATTCTTATGTGCAATTAGTGTTGCAGGAGTAGTGACCTCGTGTACACTCCTCCCCGACACAACAACTTGGAGTGAAGTGCTCCAACTCACACACTGCCATCATGAAAAAAAAACGTTCTTCTCTGAGAGTCTCTTTTGACGATTTAATAAAGTTCTCACTACGTGAAACGTCGGTGCTTTAATGAAAGTTTACTGACTGTACCCGTTTTTTTTATTATATATGCGTGGGACCACTGTACTTTGGTGCCTGGGACGTCTTAGCGTCGTAATGATGAACAGGAAGTAACTAAGGCAGAGACTGATATATCCTTCCTCAGTGACCTATGCTAAACTAATACGTACCTCAGAGATATCTTCCCAGCATGTTTCGTTTAAGACATGGTTAATTTGATCCCACTGGATGTTTTTGTTATTGAAGTTATATTTGGTGAAGTCACCCTCATAACTGGTCTCATTTTGCTGGTCAGGAAGCCTATACATACAAGTCTGAACTTCAGTTAGGCCATGATCCGAATTTATTGTTTTCTACACTGTTATATTTCGTACCAGATCGTCATTATTAGTGAATATAAGACCAAGTGTATTTTCCAACCTTGCTGGCAGCACTATTTGCTGGTTTAAGGTGAAATTTTTGCTGAGATTCGATAGGTCATGTGTGTGTGTGAATTATCATGATAGGTCATGTGTGTGTGTGAATTATCATGATAGGTCATGTGTGTGTGTGAATTATCATGATAGGTCATGTGTGTGTGTGAATTATCATGTGAGCTGCTGCCTCCTGGGGTTGTTTATTACTGCTACAATATTATTTGCCACAGTCTTACCTTAAATGTCTTAAATTGAAATCACCGATCAACAAGATATTTGGTGCTGAGGATGGAATATTTTCCATTCAGTAGTCAATTTTCAATAGCTTATTATCCTTGAAATGTTGGAAAGTTCTTCCGTCCGTCCTAGTACATTACTTCCGTTCGTCCTAGTACACTACTTCCGTCCTCCCTAGTACACTACTTCCGTCCGTCCTAGCACACACTACTTCCGTCCTCCCTAGTAAACTCTACTTCCGTCCGCCCTAGTACACTACTTTCGCCCGTCCTAGTACACTACTTCCGTCCTCCCTAGTACACTACTTCCGTCCACCCTAGTACACTCTACTTCCGTTCACCCTAGTACACTACTTCCGTCCACCCTAGTACACTACTTCCGTCCTCCCTAGTACACTACTTCCGTCCACCCTAGTACACTCTACTTCCGTTCACCCTAGTACACTACTTCCGTCCACCCTAGTACACTCTACTTCCGTCCACCCTAGTACACTCTACTTCCGTCCACCCTAGTACACTATACTTCCGTCCACCCTAGTACACTATACTTCCGTCCACCCTAGTACACTCTACTTCCGTCCACCCTAGTACACTCTACTTCCGTCCGTCCTAGTACACTCTACTTCCGTCCGTCCTAGTACACTCTACTTCCGTCCACCCTAGTACACTCTACTTCCGCCCACCCTAGTACACTACTTCCGTCCGTCCTAGTACACTCTACTTCCGTCCACCCTAGTACACTACTTCCGTCCGTCCTAGTACACTCTACTTCCGTCCGTCCTAGTACACTACTTCCGTCCGTCCTAGTACACTCTACTTCCGTCCGTCCTAGTACACTACTTCCGTCCGTCCTAGTACACTACTTCCGTCCTCCCTAGTACACTACTTCCGTCCACCCTAGTACACTATACTTCCGTCCACCCTAGTACACTCTACTTCCGTCCACCCTAGTACACTCTACTTCCGTCCACCCTAGTACACTATACTTCCGTCCACCCTAGTACACTCTGCTTCCGTCCGTCCTAGTACACTCTACTTCCGTCCTCCCTAGTACACTACTTCCGTCCACCCTAGTACACTCTACTTTCGTCCGCCCTAGTACACTACTTCCGTCCGTCCTAGTACACTACTTCCGTCCGCCTTAGTACACTCTACTTCCGTCCGCCCTAGTATACTACTTCCGTTCATCCTAGTACACTCTACTTCCGTCCGTCCTAGCACACTACTTCCGTCAGCCCTAGTGCAATACTTCCGTCCGTCCTAGTGCAATACTTCCGTCCGTCCTAGTTCAATATTTCCGTCCGTCTTAGTTCAATACTTCCGTCCGTCCTAGTACACTACTTCCGTCCGTCCTAGTACACTACTTCCGTCCGTCCTAGTACACTACTTCCGTCCGTCCTAGTACACTACTTCCGTCCGCCCTAGTACACTAATTCCGTCCGTCCTAGTACACTACTTCCGTCCGTCCTAGTACACTACTTCCGTCCGTCCTAGTACACTACTTCCGTCCGTCCTAGTGCAATACTTCCGTCCGTCCTAGTTCAATATTTCCGTCCGTCTTAGTTCAATACTTTCGTCCGTCCTAGTACACTACTTCCGTCCGTCCTAGTACACTACTTCCGTCCGTCCTAGTACACTACTTCCGTCCGTCCTAGTACACTACTTCCGTCCGTCCTAGTACACTACTTCCGTCCGTCCTAGTACACTACTTCCGTCCGTCCTAGTACACTACTTCCGTCCGTCCTAGTACACTACTTCCGTCCGTCCTAGTACACTACTTCCGTCCGTCCTAGTGCAATACTTCCGTCCATCCTAGTTCAATATTTCCGTCCGTCTTAGTTCAATACTTCCGTCCGTCCTAGTACAGTACTTCCGTCCGTCCTAGTACAGTACTTCCGTCCGTCCTAGTACACTACTTCCGTCCGTCCTAGTACACTACTTCCGTCCATCCTAGTACACTACTTCCGTCCGTCCTAGTACACTACTTCCGTCCGTCCTAGTACAGTACTTCCGTCCGTCCTAGTACACTACTTCCGTCCGTCCTAGTACACTACTTCCGTCCGTCCTAGTACACTACTTCCGTCCGCCCTAGTACACTACTTCCGTCCGCCCTAGTACACTACTTCCGTCCGCCCTAGTGCTCTCTCCTTCCCTCACACGTTACTCTCACAAGTGTTGGTAAGTAAGACACATAGGCAACAGTTAGGCATCTTCATTCCGAAACGTTTCGTCTACACAGTAGACTTCTTCAGTCGAGTACAGGAAGTAGACAGGAGCAGTAGAGATGTGAAGACGATGTAGTCAGTCCGTCAACCTTGAAGATGTAGATTTGAGGGTGTCAGTCCCTCAGTCTGGAGAAGAGTTCTGTTCCATAGTCTGAAACAATGTGAAGATCAACGACAGTGTGATGGACTGATTACATCGTCTTCACATCTCTACTGTTCCTGTCTACTTTCTGTACTAGACTGAAGAAGCCTACTGTGTAGACGAAACGTTTCGGAATAAAGATACCTAACTGTTGCACATGTGTCTTACTTACCAACCTGTCGGTATTGTATACCATTTTGATATTCTCACAAGTGTTGCTGTGGTGCTTGTGTTCCACCAGTGTTGCTGTGGTGCTTGTGTTCCACCAGTGGTGCTTGTGTTCCACCAGTGTTGCTGTTTGTGTTCCACCAGTGTTGCTGTGGTGCTTGTGTTCCACCAGTGTTGCTGTGGTGCTTGTGTTCCACCAGTGTTGCTGTGGTGCTTGTGTTCCACCAGTGGTGCTTGTGTTCCACCAGTGTTGTTGTGGTGCTTGTGTTCCACCAGTGTTGTTGTGGTGCTTGTGTTCCACCAGTGTTGTTTTGGTGCTTGTGTTCCACCAGTGTTGCTCTGGTGCTTGTGTTCCACCAGTGTTGCTGTGGTGCTTGTGTTCCACCAGTGTTGCTGTGGTGCTTGTGTTCCACCAGTGTTGTTGTGGTGCTTGTGTTCCACCAGTGTTGTTTTGGTGCTTGTGTTCCACCAGTGTTGCTGTGGTGCTTGTGTTCCACCAGTGTTGTGGTGCTTGTGTTCCACCAGTGTTGCTGTAACATTTGTGTTCTACCAATATTGCTGTGATATTTGTGTTCTACAAGTGTTGTTGTGGTGCTTGTGGTCTACCAGTGTTGCTGTGGTGCTTGTATTCTACCAGTGTTTCTTCAAGTAGTGCCGTGTTCACCTTGCCTGTTGCTGTTGGTGCGTGGGCTGGGAGACAGTGAGGGAGGCACAGCTATTGATTTTCAGGTATACTAGGAAGTGCTGGTGGTGGTAGTGATGGTGGTGGTAGTGGTGGTGGTAGTGATGGTGGTGGTAGTGATGGTGGTGGTAGTGGTGGTGGTGGTGGTGGTGATAGTGGTGGTGGTGGAACTGAACAGGCACCTAAAGTCAGTACCTGACCAGCCTGGCTGGTCAGGTACTGACTTTAGGTATCTGTCCAGCTCCCTCTTGAAGACAGCCATAGGTCTATTGGTAATTCCCCTTATGTATGCTGGGACTCAGTTGAACAGTCATGGGCCCCTAATACTTATTGTATTATCTCTTAGTGCACTTACGGCACCCCTGGTTTTCATTTGGGAGGGGAATATTGGACCGCCTGCCCAGTCTTTTGTTTTCATAGGGAGTGATTTTTGTGTATAGATTTGTTACTAGTCCCTCTAGGAGTTTCCAGGTGTAAATTGTGATTCATCTTTCTCACTTGCGTTCCAAGGAGTACAGGTCAAGGGACTTCAAACGGTCCCAGTAATTGAGGTATTTGACTGTACTTATAAATGCAGTGAAAATTCTCTGTATTTTCTCAGATTTGCAATTTTTCTTGCCTTGAAAAGGACGTTTGTGTACAGCAGTATTCCAGCCTAGAGAAAACAAGTGACTTAAAGAGGATCATCACTGGCATGGTATTCCTTGTTTTCAAGGCTCTCATTATCCATATTATCATTTTAGCAGATGTGATAATGACATAGTTTGGATCTTTGAAAAAGAAATCCACTTACATTATCACTCTCATGTCCTTCACATTAGTTTTCCCCTCTATTGTGTGGTTAGAATTAATTTTTATACTCCGATCTAGCTTTTATTCCCTCAAGTTTTTCATAGCGGAGTAATTGAAATTTGTCCTCATTGAACTTCATATTGTTTTCTGTGACCCATTGGAAAACTTGGTTTATATCTGCTTAGAGATTTACAGTGTCCTCAATGGATGATATTTTCATGCAATTTCTAGTATTGTCAACAAAGTAAAACACAGCACTATAGTTTATATTTCTGTCTATGACAGATATGAGAATGAAAAAAAGGATTGGAATAAGTACTGTACCTTGTGGAACAGACTTTTTTACTTTGAACCCCCGTGTGTTTAGGCTCCCTCTCCATGGAATACTTAAGGCATGCAAAAGGTGTTTCTTGCAAAAAATCGTTCAGCTTTTTGGTCCGTCTGAGTAACGTTTCACTAAACACTGAGTTATATTGAGACTTCAGTATCTTACTCATTTCTTTGCTGTCAGCTCGTTTAAGCAAGGGTCCAATACTGTATGTGGTTTTTGCTCTAGATTTGGCATAGGAAAACAAATATATTTCTCTAGCCAGTGCCTCATTCTGTATTCCAGATAGACCGGCCTATTGGAGAGACTCTGTGATTCTTCACCTTCGCCTGTAGAGGGAGCATCTCTCTTTCTGGTTTACATCTTTTTTTTTTTCCTTAGGGATATGTGCCTTGAGCATACCTGAAGTGCCAAAAAGTTAATCCTTTATAGGCACTGGTTCAGATCCATGTAGTTTAAGATAGCTTTTCAGAATGTTTCGTTTAAAACATGTTTAATTTGATCCCACTGGATGTTTTTGTTATTGAAGTTATATTTGGTGAAGTCACCCTTATAACTGGTCTCATTTTGCTGGTCAGGAAGCCTGTACATACAAGTCTGAACTTCAGTTAGGTTGCGATCCGAATTTATTGTTTTCTACACTGTTATATCTCGTACCAGATCGTCATTATTAGTGAATATAAGGTCAGGTGTATTTTCCAGTCTCGTTGGCAGCACTATTTGCTGGTTTAAGGTGAAATTGTTGCAGAGATTAAATAGGTTATGTGTGTGTGAAAATTATTATGTGAGCTGCCTCCTGCTGCTGTAGCATTATTTGCCACATTCTTCCATTTTAAATATCTTAAATTGAAATCACCAAGCAACAAGATATTTGGTGCTGGGGATAGAAGATTTTCCAGACAGTAATCAGTTTTCAGTAACTGTTCCATGAATTGTTGAGAAGTTGCATCTGGCAGCTTATATGCAACCACAATGACTACGTTTTGGTTCTCGATCTTTGTTGCCCATCTTCAAGTACATAATTTGTCGTGTTCAGTAATTCTGAGCAGATGAGCGACTTTGTGACAAACAGACAAACTTCCCATTGTCACCTGTACTATCTGTCGCATCTAAATACGTTGTACCTTGGTGGTGATGGTGGTGGTGGTGGTGGTGGTAGAGGCGGCGGCGGTGGAGGCAGCGGTGGTGGTTGAGCAGTGTGGTGGGGGAAGGGGGGGGTTTGGTGGAGGGAAGATGCTGCACTATCGATTTTCAGGCACAATGAGGTGGTGGTGGTGTTAGTGGTGGTGATAGTGGTAGTGGTGATGTTAGTGGTGGCGGTGGTGTTAATGGTGGTTGGTAGTTATGGTGGAGGTGGTGTGGTGTTGGTGATATCAGTGGTGGTGGTGTTGGTGATAGCGGTAGTGGTGGTGTTGGTGATAGCGGTAGTGGTGGTGTTGGTGATAGCAGTGGTGGTGGTGTTGGTGATAGCGGTGGTGGTTGAGCAGTGTGGTGGGGGAGGGGGTTTGGTGGAGGGAAGATGCTGCACTATCGATTTTCAGGCACAATGAGGTGGTGGTGGTGTTAGTGGTGGTGATAGTGGTAGTGGTGATGTTAGTGGTGGCGGTGGTGTTAATGGTGGTTGGTAGTTATGGTGGAGGTGGTGTGGTGTTGGTGATATCAGTGGTGGTGGTGTTGGTGATAGCGGTAGTGGTGGTGTTGGTGATAGCAGTGGTGGTGGTGTTGGTGATAGCGGTGGTGGTTGAGCAGTGTGGTGGGGAGGGGGTTTGGTGGAGGAAGATGCTGCACTATCGATTTTCAGGCACAATGAGGTGGTGGTGGTGTTAGTGGTGGTGATAGTGGTAGTGGTGATGTTAGTGGTGGCGGTGGTGTTAATGGTGGTTGGTAGTTATGGTGGAGGTGGTGTGGTGTTGGTGATATCAGTGGTGGTGGTGTTGGTGATAGCGGTGGTGGTGGTGTTGGTGATAGCAGTGGTGGTGGTGTTGGTGATAGCGGTGGTGGTTGAGCAGTGTGGTGGGGGGAGGGGGGGTTTGGTGGAGGGAAGATGCTGCACTATCGATTTTCAGGCACAATGAGGTGGTGGTGTTAGTGGTGGTGATAGTGGTAGTGGTGATGTTAGTGGTGGCGGTGGTGTTAATGGTGGTTGGTAGTTATGGTGGAGGTGGTGTGGTGTTGGTGATATCAGTGGTGGTGGTGTTGGTGACAGCGGTGGTGGTGGTGTTGGTGATAGCAGTGGTGGTGGTGTTGGTGATAGCGGTGGTGGTGGTGTTGGTGACACCGGTGGTGGTGGTGATGCAGTTTTCTTCTCAATTATCACAATTAGATACATCAGCAATGTGGAACACCCGCAGTGTGGTGCCGGTGTTTCCCGAAACACACACACACACACACACACACACACACACACACACACACACACACTCAGTTGCTACACAACTCATCCTCTCAGCTGCTGAGTTGTTTTGTTTTCTGCTGCAATTGGTTGCATAATGGGGTTTGAAACCTATCGACTACACGAGGGTCATGAAGGCCCGCCAAGAATACCTTAATATATAAAGTAGTGATTCAAGGTGTGTGTATATATATATATATATATATATATATATATATATATATATATATATATATATATATATATATATATATATATATTATTGTAATCACGAACGAGTGGTATTGATCAATAACAACACTGCACTAGCGCCAAGAACTCGAACCCATGTTATACTGGCCCGTCTCATGGTGAGCCAGAGCTACATGACGCCTTAACCCACATGACCACCCAATCTTTCGAGTCCTTGGCTAGTGCAGTGTTGTTATTGATCAATACCATTCGTTCGTGGTTACAATAATATATATATGCTGCTCGTGGACTAGTATACCAAACAGGGATGAGAATGAAATTATCCTAGAAGCTCCCACAACACCGTATGTCCTCGGATGGCGATAATACAGCTAGCTCTGCTGGCTGCGCCATTCTTGTAGGATTGGGTGGTCATGTGGTTTAAGGCGTCGTGTAGTTCTGGCTCACCATGAGGCGGGCCAGTACAACATGGGTTCGAGTCCTTGGCTTGTGCAGGGTTGTTTTATATATATATATATATATATATATATATATATATATATATATATATATATATATATTTTTTTTTTTAAATAAAATATATATGGAGGTACCACCTCTAGAACTTTACTGGGGACCCTCAGTAAAGAGTGTGTGTGTGTATTTACATACACTGAAGTACATACACCTCCTTGTGTATGTATCTTTCTTCAGTATTATACTGATGGTGGTCCCAGACCAGGCGTTCTTGGTTTGATAGGGTGTGTGTTTGGGGGGGGGGCAGTGTCTAGGTGAGCCAACCATTAGTACTACCCTGGTTACTGGTGGTATCCTGGTCACTGGTACTACTCTGGTCACTTGTGGTACCCTGGTCACTGGTACTACTCTGGTCACTGGTGGTACCCTAGTCACTGATACTATGGTCACTTGTGGTACCCTGGTCACTAGTACCACTCTGGTCACTGGTGGTACCCTGGTCACTAGTACCACTCTGGTCACTGGTGGTAACCTGGTCAGTGGTACTACTCTGGTCACTGGTAGTACCCTGGTCAGTTGTAGTACCCTGGTCACTGGCACTGCCAGGTACCATGAAGGCACCTGGCACTGGTCTGCTTGACGATATCTCATTCTAACTAGAGCCTTTCCCCTGAACGAATCTATCTGGACTTCCTACTCATTTCTGCAACATTGCAAGCTCCTGAAGATGTGTTGATTGCAACACGAGAGGCCTAGGACTATCATTCATCTCCCCCTGTGGTTTGTCTCACCCACTACATCTGATTTGTGTCTTTCAGTGTGATTTTTGTGATTTTTCCCCCATAAATCTTTGTTGTCCTTGTTTACAAAGAATTGTCTTGCTTTATTTGCACTTCCTTAGGGAAGGAATGAGGTTGTTTGGCATGAATTGCTTGTTTGCTGTTTTCTTTTCCTCTGATTGTTTGTTTTTGGCTGCTGTAGCATGGCAATTGTTTGGGTTTTATGCGTGTTTGTGGTTGGCAAGTGGCTTGAGTAGTATTAATAAGAGCTACTGAGTTAACTGATCGAGGATTGTTTGTCCAAACAAGCTGAGAGTGTAGTTATGTTTGACCAAACAAGCTGAGAGTGTAGTTACGTGTTCGTAAATACCTGCAGAAATAAATTTAAACCTCACAATATTAATACATATACGGATGTTTAACAATAGTGAAGTTAGGCTGCCTTAGTTAAAGTAGAATTTTATTGTCTTAAGTGATATTGTTGGCAGGATTAGCTAGTTATTCTGCATAAAAAGCGTAGAATTTGCATATCACGTTAATTCCCGACAGTATACCTTTCAGTGAGAAGATAGTCCCAACCCATCGACCAGCTAAACACGTGAGTGACACGAGGGAGGGAGGAGGAGGGACTGGGGGAATAAATAGGAGCACGAGGCCTTTCACATCGTCACCAGTGCGTCTTCAGTAGCACTCGGAACTCTTGCAGCTCCTGAAGAAGTAGAGGTCACATTGTGAAAGGCCTTGAGCTGCTTATTATTTCTCCCCAAACAAAGGTTACAGTCTTCAAGGACAAAACTTGTAAGACAACTTGGCTTGTCAGACTGTCTTGTTTGACTGGCTTGTTCTGTTAGCTTGTTTGACTGGCTTGAATGACTGGCTTGGGCATACAGACGCGGCATTATCATCTGCCTTTGACATTGATAATTAACTAGAAATATTTCATTGCAGCTGCTAGACTGCTAGTGTTTTTCTAGTATATTTTTGTCTATGACTTATAGTCTCTGCGTCATATAGACCTGAATATACCATGTAGTCAAAGCATATCTTCCTGTATTTCTGATGACATGTTTATACGTAATGAGATATATATTTTTTTAGCAGTAAAGGACACGTCGCACCAACCCAGAAGCAACTCTCTGATATAATCTTGAATTCTTGTTCTCTGTCCGTCTGTCTCTCTCTCTCTCTGTCTCTCTTTCTCTCCCTGTCTCTCTCTTTTTCTCAGTGTTGTGGCAGCCATGCTTGTATTTTTAACACGTTTCTCTCCCTCCCTCTTGTTTGCTGCAATAGTCTATGGTAAAAAGGAGCCTCGATGTGAGTATATTATTTTATTCTACCTCTACCACCATATCTACCACTACCACCCCTGTATCTTCCACTACCACCCCTGTATCTTCCACTACCACCGCTGTATCTGCCACTACCATCCCTGTATCTACCACTGCCATCCCTGTATCTGCCACTACCACCCCTGTATCTACCACTACCACCGCTGTATCTTCCACTACCACCCCTGTATCTTCCACTACCACCTCTGTATCTTCCACTACCACCCCTGTATCTTCCACTACCACCCCTGTATCTGCCACTACCACCCCTGTATCTTCCACTACCACCCCTGTATCTTCCACTACCACCCCTGTATCTTCCACTACCACCGCTGTATCTACCACTACCATCCCTGTATCTGCCACTACCACCCCTGTATCTACCACTACCACCGCTGTATCTACCACTACCACCCCTGTATCTTCCACTACCACCCCTGTATCTTCCACTACCACCCCTGTATCTACCACTACCACCCCTGTATCTTCCACTACAACCCCTGTATCTACCACTACCACCCCTGTATCTACCACTACCATCCCTGTATCTACCACTACCACCCCTGTATCTTCCACTACCATCCCTGTATCTTCCACTACCACCGCTGTATCTACCACTACCATCCCTGTATCTGCCACTACCACCCCTGTATCTACCACTACCACCGCTGTATCTTCCACTACCACCCCTGTATCTTCCACTACCACCCCTGTATCTTCCACTACCACCCCTGTATCTACCACTACCACCCCTGTATCTTCCACTATCACCCCTGTATCTACCACTACCACCCCTGTATCTTCCACTACCACCCCTGTATCTACCACTACCACCCCTGTATCTACCACTACCACCCCTGTATCTTCCACTACCACCCCTGTATCTGCCACTACCACCCTTGTATCTACCACTACCACCCCTGTATCTACCACTACCACCCCTGTATCTACCACTACCACCCCTGTATCTACCACTACCACCCCTGTATCTACCACTACCACCCTTGTATCCATCACTGTTACCACCATTACTGCTGCTATATAAACTCTTCTCCCCACCATATCCTGTCACCATCATCACTAGTGCTGTCACCATCATCACTAGTGCTGTCACCATCATCACTAGTGCTGTCACCATCATCACTAGTGCTGTCACCATCATCACTAGTGCTGTCACCATCATCACTAGTGCTGTCACCATCATCACTAGTGCTGTCACCATCATCACTAGTGCTGTCACCATCATCACTAGTGCTGTCACCATTCTCTCTACCTCTCCCTCCCTCACTCCAACTCCCTTCCTAACTCCCTCTCTCCTGTCCTCCCCATAGCGTGAGACCCATGGTAGTCTGGCACACCCAGTGTTTGCACACTGCTATGGTAGACCCGTCAGTGGTTATGGTGCAACGTAAATATGGTAGTTGAAGAAGGTATGGTAATTACCATGCACCTTCATAACCAGGTAGTGATTGAAGCTACCGACTACCATACTTCACCCCCCTCCCCTCCCACCATGGTTGTTTGGGTGCTACTATGGCACCCTTCCCCCTACCCAGGTTACGATGCACCATAAGCATGGTAGTTGTAGCAGTAGTGTTGCCATGATAGCACCTTTCTTACTGGCTAACCTAGTGTTCCCTGTCATGGTAGTATGAGACGAGTCTTGGCTATTTAGTCCATGGTAATCTAATGTCGAAGATACCATTGCCTTATCTACGACACTACAACAAAAATATGGAGCATCACAATGTATACAATGTTTTTTTATTTTATATATATATATATATATATATATATATATATATATATATATATATATATATATATATACAGTGGTGCCTCTACTTACGAGCACCTCCCAACTCGAACAGTTATGTAAGTGTATTTTTGTAGGTGCTTGTGTAAGTGTATTTTTGTAGGTGCTTTTGTAAGTGTATTTTTGGGGGTCTGAAATGGATTAATCTAATTCTCATTATTTCTTATGGGAAAAAATTCCTTCGGTATCGGCCCTTGAATAGCCGACTGGAATGAATTAAGCTCGTAACTCGAGGTACCACTGTATATATATATATATATATATATATAGTGCCGATACCAAAGGATATATATATATATATATATATATATATATATATATATATATATATATATATATATATATATATATATAGTTGTGCCGAATAGGTAAAACTGGTCAGTTAGCAAGAACTCATTTAAAATTAATTCCTTTCTAAAATTTTCTCTTATACGTTTAAAGATATATTTTTTTCATTTATGTTAATATAAAAATTAAAAATTTTGTACCAAAAGAACCTTTGAAAATTTACCTAACCTTATTATAACAAGGGCAATTTAATGTAGCCTAGTCCAACTAAATATATTATAGAAAGTTTACAATAATTTAATAATAAACAAACACAATGAAATATATTTTTTTTCGTTAGGTTCAGAATGATTTTTGCGAAATTATTGCATACACAAATTTTCGCTTGTCTTATTCGGCAAGAAGAGCGTTGCTATTTAAGCTAAAATGACAATTTTACCTATTCGGCACGACATATATATATTTTGGCTTAAATTTTCGCTTGCCGAATAAGGCAAGCGAAAATTTGTGTATGCAATAATTTCGCAAAAATAATTCTGAACCTAACGAAAAAAAATATATTTCATTGTTTGTTTATTATTAAATTATTGTAAACTTATCTAAAATATATTTAGTTGGATTAGGCTAAATTAAATTGCGCTTGTTATAATAAGGTTAGGTGAGTGAGAGTCATGTCACTAACAACGCTAGAGTGAGTCATGTCACTAACAACACTAGAGTGAGAGTCATGTCACTAACAACACTAGAGTGAGAGTCATGTCACTAACAACACTAGAGTGAGAGTCATGTCACTAACAACACTAGAGTGAGAGTCATGTCACTAACAACACTAGAGTGAGTCATGTCACTAACAACACTAGAGTGAGAGTCATATCACTAACAACATTAGAGTGAGAGTCATGTCACTAACAACACTAGAGTGAGTCATGTCACTAACAACACTAGAGTGAGAGTCATATCACTAACAACACTAGAGTGAGAGTCATGTCACAAACAATACTCTAAATTAAGAGTCATGTCACAACACTAGAGTGAGAGTCATGTCACAAACATTACTCTAGAATATGAGTCATGCTACAAACAACACTAGAGTGAGAGTTATGTCACTAATAACACTAGTGAGAGTCATTTCATTAACAATACTCCAGAGTGAGAATTATTTTACAAATAACACTAGAGAGTCACATCACAAACATATCTAAAGTGTAAGGTCACGAACAACACTAGAGTCAGAGTCACGTTACAAACAACACTCTGGAGTGAGAGTCATGTCACTAACAACACTAGAGTGAGTCATGTCACTAACAACACTAGAGTGAGAGTCATATCACTAACAACATTAGAGTGAGAGTCATGTCACTAACAACACTAGAGTGAGTCATGTCACTAACAACACTAGAGTGAGAGTCATATCACTAACAACACTAGAGTGAGAGTCATGTCACAAACAATACTCTAAATTAAGAGTCATGTCACAACACTAGAGTGAGAGTCATGTCACAAACATTACTCTAGAATATGAGTCATGCCACAAACAACACTAGAGTGAGAGTTATGTCACTAATAACACTAGTGAGAGTCATTTCATTAACAATACTCCAGAGTGAGAATTATTTTACAAATAACACTAGAGAGTCACATCACAAACATATCTAAAGTGTCAGGTCACGAACAACACTAGAGTCAGAGTCACGTTACAAACAACACTCTGGAGTGAGAGTCATGTCACAAACAACACTATAGTGAGAGTCATGTCACAAACGTACACACAACCATAGCAACACTCAGTGAAAAGCAGGGGCGCCGTGGACACAATAAGAGAACACATTATCAACATGAGTGGACCCGGACTCTTCACCCTCCTACCCACATTCACAAACACCCGGCGGGGCTGCGAAGGTCACAGGTATGGTGATGGTGATTGTTTATTTGATGGTACAGATGGTGATTATTGTAGTGGTAATCATTTTTTGTATAGTGGCAGTGATGTTATTATGATCGATGGTGTTAAGAGTGATGGTGTGGCATGCTAAGAATATGTTACATTTTATTCACCATATATCTCACTCCCATACAGGCTGCCTCCCAACCAGCTAACCGGGTGCTAAGGGTTTAACGATCAATAGGGTACCCATCGTTAAATCAGTACCTTGGTTCAGTGGGCAATCACAGGCAAGCCCGCCAAAGCTGAAACAACGTGGTTCACTTGTGGTAAGCACTGGCAGACTTGCCTACCTGCTGGTTGAGTACGGTACACTCTCTGGCTTCTGCTTTTGGCATCTTTTGTCAAAGTGTGGTACACTTACTATTCAACCTCTGTTCATAGTGTAAATAAGTGTACGTATTTGTATATATCTGGCAAATTATATCTGATGAAGGAAATATAAGTTATATACTATTGCTGAGTTTGTTTGTTCCACTTTGAAACCCGTTACGACCAGGTCGCAGGCCATAATATACCTGTGTTCGTAATATAGATGGTGTTAAGAGTGGTAATGTTAGGAGTGAGGAGTGATGGTGATAAAGGTGATAGTGAAGAGCATCACAGAGAGTGGAGGTTGTAACCAACCAAAACACCCACCCACCCAGTCATTCAGTCACCCAGGCAGTCATTCAGTCACCCAGGCAGTCATTCAGTCAGCCATTTGTACCCTGCTTTGTTGTACTGTCTGTGTGGTGCAGCTTGATCACAGCAATGAATGAGATTTCCATAGTTACCACAGAAGTGAGAGAGAGAGAGAGAGAGATTGAAATCAGTGAACGTGTTGATTTTCTTTCCAGTAAATGGTGTGGAGGTTCCAAGAAACCAGCCAGACTCTGTCAGTTTTGGTCGCAGTATTTATAAATCCCCCTGAACATTATAAAAACACTATATTCCTTAACGAAATATTGTCTCTTCACATCATTCAAAACTTGTTGACTCAGTAGGCTTCTCCTCAGCCTTGGATGCCAGTTAACAACCACATTGGAATTTCTAACTCGTGCTTGTGGCTAGAATTCTGAGAGAAGGTTGAGCTATACTGGCATGCGGTTCATGAAGGCTGATGTAGCTTGCCTAACTTGGACTCAGCAGTGCTACGAGGCTGTGTTTGTAGCTGGTGGTACAAGTGGATGTAGCAGATGAGACAGTGTTCGGTTCGTCCCCCTCGGTTCCACTGAATATGTACATAACGAGTTCTATTTTTTTTTCATGGGTTCGGAGCAACCTTGTATCCGGTCACCCTTCAGTTTAAAGAAGGCTCCCAGCAGCTCGCATGTCAGCAGGGGTTCACATGCAGGTACTGCACAGCAACATGGGTTCCAGCAGCTCGCATGTCAGCAGGGGTTCACATGCAGTTACCGCACAGCAACATGGGTTCCAGCAGCTTGCATGTCAGCAGGGGTTCACATGCAGTTACCGCACAGCAACATGGGTTCCAGCAGCTCGCATGTCAGCAGGGGTTCACATGCAGGTACTGCACAGCAACATGGGTTCCAGCAGCTCGCATGTCAGCAGGGGTTCACATGCAGGTACTGCACAGCAACATGGGTTTCAGCAGCTCGCATGTCAGCAGGGGTTCACATGCAGGTACTGCACAGCAACATAGGTTCCAGCAGCTCGCATGTCAGCAGGGGTTCACATGCAGGTACTGCACAGCAACATGGGTTCCAGCAGCTCGCATGTCAGCAGGGGTTCACATGCAGGTACTGCACAGCAACATGGGTTCCAGCAGCTCGCATGTCAGCAGGGGTTCACATGCAGGTACTGCACAGCAACATGGGTTCCAGCAGCTCGCATGTCAGCAGGGGTTCACATGCAGGTACTGCACAGCAACATGGGTTCCAGCAGCTCGCATGTCAGCAGGGGTTCACATGCAGGTACTACACAGCAACATGGGTTCCAGCAGCTCGCATGTCAGCAGGGGTTCACATGCAGGTACTGCACAGCAACATGGGTTCCAGCAGCTCGCATGTCAGCAGGGGTTCACAGACACCCAGCTGTGACCGCTGCTGCAACAGTCATTACAGAGAACACAAGGCTACAGTTTCTCTTGAGGTTGTTATTGGAATTCGTGACTGTGATCAACCACGCTGTGTTATCCACCATGCTGCATCTCAGGGCTGTGTCGCACACACTTCTCAAAGATCTCTATTCAATTCTTTCCACCTCTTCCTGTTCCTCTTGAACTACATTCATCAGTGCTGATGATTGTTCCTCTTGAACTACATTTATCAGTGCTGATGATTGTTCCTCTTGAACTACATTCATCAGTGCTGATGATTGTTCCTCTTGAACTACATTTATCAGTGCTGATGATTGTTCCTCTTGAACTACATTCATCAGTGCTGATGATTGTTCCTCTTGAACTACATTCATCAGTGCTGATGATTGTTCCTCTTGAACTACATTTATCAGTGCTGATGAGTGTTCCTCTTGAACTACATTCATCAGTGATGATGATTGTTCCTCTTGAACTACATTCATCAGTGATGATGATTGCTCCTCTTGAACTACATTCATCAGTGCTGATGATTGTTCCTCTTGAACTACATTCATCAGTGCTGATGATTGTTCCTCTTGAACTACATTCATCAGTGCTGATGATTGTTCCTCTTGAACTACATTCATCAGTGCTAATGATTGTTCCTCTTGAACTACATTCATCAGTGCTGATGATTGTTCCTCGAACTACATTCATCAGTGCTGATGATTGTTCCTATTGAACTACATTCATCAGTGCTGATGATTGTTCCTCTTGAACTACATTCATCAGTGCTGATGATTGTTCCTCTTGAACTACATTCATCAGTGATGATGATTGTTCCTCTTGAACTACATTCATCAGTGCTGATGATTGTTCCTCTTGAACTACATTCATTAGTGCTGATGATTGTTCCTCTTGAACTACATTCATCAGTGGTGATGATTGTTCCTCTTGAACTACATTCATCAGTGCTGATGATTGTTCCTCTTGAACTACATTCATCAGTGCTGATGATTGTTCCTCTTGAACTACATTCATCAGTGATGATGATTGTTCCTCTTGAACTACATTCATCAGTGCTGATGATTGTTCCTTGAACTACATTCATCAGTGATGATGATTGTTCCTCTTGAACTACATTCATCAGTGCTGATGATTGTTCCTCTTGAACTACATTCATCAGTGCTATGATTGTTCCTCTTGAACTACATTAATCAGTGCTGATGATTGTTCCTCTTGAACTACATTCATCAGTGCTGATGATTGTTCCTCTTGAACTACATTCATCAGTGATGATGATTGTTCCTCTTGAACTACATTCATCAGTGCTGATGATTGTTCCTCTTGAACTACATTCATCAGTGATAATGATTGTTCCTCTTGAACTACATTAATCAGTGATGATGATTGTTCCTCTTGAACTACATTCATCAGTGCTGATGATTGTTCCTCTTGAACTACATTCATCAGTGCTGATGATTGTTCCTCTTGAACTACATTCATCAGTGCTGATGATTGTTCCTCTTGAACTACATTCATCAGTGTGATGATTGTTCCTCTTGAACTACATTCATCAGTGCTGATGGGGTCTTGAGAGATTATGAGTCAAAGATACTCCTTGTTGATTACTATATTTACAGTAATTAGGGAGTCGCACCGTCTGTTCCCTGTAGGTCAACGTAGTGAGGCAGTCTGCCATGATGAGGCTGTGTACATCGCTGGCCTCTGACGTCAGCGTCGTGACGTCAGCAAGGACAGCTATAAAGATATACTAAACAAGTGTATCTATGATACTGACACGACATCAGTGCTGATGATTGTTCCTCTTGAACTACATTCATCAGTGCTGATGATTGTTCCTCTTGAACTACATTCATCAGTGCTGATGATTGTTCCTCTTGAACTACATTCATCAGTGCTAATGATTGTTCCTCTTGAACTACATTCATCAGTGCTGATGATTGTTCCCCTTAACTACATTCATCAGTGCTGATGATTGTTCCTTTGAACTACATTCATCAGTGCTGATGATTGTTCCTCTTGAACTACATTCATCAGTGCTGATGATTGTTCCTCTTGAACTACATTCATCAGTGCTAATGATTGTTCCTCTTGAACTACATTCATCAGTGCTGATGATTGTTCCTCTTGAACTACATTCATCAGTGCTGATGATTGTTCCTCTTGAACTACATTCATCAGTGCTGATGATTGTTCCTCTTGAACTACATTCATCAGTGCTGACGGTTCTGACAAGAAGAAAATACCTTAAACAAAACGTTACGCAATAATTTATAATGCATGATAAAGGGGAAAGTTCACATGGAACAGTAGCAGCAGCTGCAGCAACAGTAGCAGCAGCAGCAGCAACAGTAGCAGCAGCAGCAGCAACAGTAGCAGCAGCAACAGCAGCAGCAACATCATGGTTGTGAATTGTGAATGAAGAAGCATTGTAGTGATAATGCAGCTCCTTCCATCAGGACCAGTGACTGATGGTGTGACCTGTGACTGATAGTGTGACCTGTGACTGATGGTGTGACCTGTGACTGATGGTGTGACCTGTGAGTGTGTCGTGTCAGTATCATATATACACTTGTGTAGTGTATCTTTCCTTTTATACAGCTGGTCCCTTTGCGTGTGACGTCACGGTACCCGCTGACGTCAGAGGCTCAGCGCATGTGCACAGCCTCTCATAGGCACTCTCCCTCACTAACGTTAGACCTACAGGCGAGACAGACGGTGTGCTGGACTCTCCTTCACTTACTGTAAATATACCGTAACCATCCAACAAGGAGTATCTTTGACCTCCTATATATCTCTCCCAAGACCCACGCGACAAGTGATAGTGTGACCTGTGATTGATAGTGTGACCTGTGAGTGATAGTGTGACCTGTGAGTGATAGTGTGACCTGTGACTGATGGTGTGACCTGTGACTGATAGTGTGACCTGTGAGTGATAGTGTGACCTGTGATTGATAGTGTGACCTGTGACTGATGGTGTGACCTGTGACTGATGGTGTGACCTATGAGTGATAGTGTGACCTGTGGTTGATAGTGTGACCTGTGACTGATGGTGTGACCTGTGACTGATGGTGTGACCTGTGAGTGATAGTGTGACCTGTGACTGATGGTGTGACCTGTGACTGATAGTGACCTGTGAGTGATAGTGTGACCTGTGATTGATAGTGTGACCTGTGACTGATAGTGTGACCTGTGAGTGATAGTGTGACCTGTGATTGATAGTGTGACCTGTGACTGATGGTGTGACCTGTGACTGATGGTGTGACCTGTGAGTGATAGTGTGACCTGTGATTGATAGTGTGACCTGTGACTGATGGTGTGACCTGTGAGTGATAGTGTGACCTGTGACTGATAGTGTGACCTGTGAGTGATAGTGTGATCTGTGATTGATAGTGTGACCTGTGACTGATGGTGTGACCTGTGAGTGATAGTGTGACCTGTGAGTGATAGTGTGACCTGTGATTGATAGTGACCTGTGACTGATGGTGTGACCTGTGACTGATGGTGTGACCTGTGAGTGATAGTGTGACCTGTGATTGATAGTGTGACCTTTGACTGATGGTGTGACCTGTGACTGATAGTGTGACCTGTGACTGATAGTGTGACCTGTGACTGATAGTGTGACCTGTGACTGATAGTGTGACCTGTGATTGATAGTGTGACCTGTGACTGATGGTGTGACCTGTGACTGATAGTGTGAACTGTGACTGATAGTGTGACCTGTGATTGATAGTGTGACCTGTGACTGATGGTGTGACCTGTGACTGATGGTGTGACTTGTGACTGATAGTGTGACCTGTGACTGATAGTGTGACCTGTGACTGATAGTGTGACCTGTGACTGATGGTGTGACCTGTGACTGATGGTGTGATCTGTGACTGATTGTGTGACCTGTGACTGATTTTGTGACCTGTGACTGATGGTGTGACCTGTGACTGATAGTGTGACCTGTGACTGATAGTGTGATCTGTGACTGATAGTGTGACCTGTGACTGATAGTGTGACCTGTGACTGATAGTGTGACCTGTGACTGATAGTGTGACCTGTGACTGATGGTGTGACCTGTGACTGATGGTGTGACCTGTGACTGATAGTGTGACCTGTGACTGATAGTGTGACCTGTGACTGATAGTGTGACCTGTGACTGATGGTGTGACCTGTGACTGATAGTGTGACCTGTGACTGATAGTGTGACCTGTGACTGATAGTGTGACCTGTGACTGATAGTGTGACCTGTGACTGATGGTGTGACCTGTGACTGATAGTGTGACCTGTGACTGATGGTATGACCTGAGACTGATAATGTGATCTGTGACTCGTAGTGTGACTGATGGTGTAACCTGTGACTCGTAGTGTGACTGTTGGTGTGACCTGTGATTTGTAGTGTGACCTGTAATGAGTAACACTTCATGAACCTGAGTCATGGAGGATCCTCATACAGGTTCCAACTCCCTATACTAGACTTTCATACACCGCCTTGTAATATCTGTGAGTGGTGTGATGAGTTTACTGATACATCAGTGATGCTCATTTGTCTGGCCGCCATTCTCTGCGCTCGCTGTATCTGATCGTCTTTGTGCGCTGCGCCGTGTTTGTGTTTTAAACAACAGTCGAGATTTGCATACCAAGAATTACTGTTCTGTCTATTCTGGAACCTAGTGGTTGCTAGGGACTGCGGATCATGTCTTCTAGGATGCAAGCCATAACAGGAGACTAAAGCCCAGGTACCTATTTACGGCTGTCAGTAGTTTCTGATCCTGCTGGTAATTTGAGTGATTATCTCTTAGGCGTCTGCCGTGTACAGAATTCGATGTGCTGAGTGTGATGATCATTTGTTTCCTAATTACTGACGCTGGTAATTGCTCTGTCGGTAAGGCGTTTGTGAAGGATCAAAAGCAAGAATGCTCTCTTGTTTTGGTGTGGGATGACCTGTATAGCTGATGGAGTGGCGTTGGTGGTCACGTTGTTGGGAGGTAACGCCATTTCTTGTCAGTTAGGTTGCCGTTGTTGATAATATTGCTGTTGGTTGGTTGGTTAATAGAGTTTAAAGCCTGTCTACTTAACGAGGGCTATTCAAGGCTGCTTGTCACCTGTTTACCACCATCAGTTAGGATTCCTTCATCTCTATATTAAGGATTAAGGTATTCCTCCGCGCATATACACTGACAGATATACCTGTACTCACCTAATTGTACTCACCTAATTGTGGTTGCAGGGGTCGAGACTCAGCTCCTGGCCCCGCCTCTTCGCTGTCTGCTACTGGGTCTCTGCTCTCCCTGCTCCATGAGCTTTATCATACCTTGTCTTAAAACTATGTATGGTTCCTGCCTCCACTATATCTTTCTCTAGTCCATTCCACTTCCTGACTACTCTGTGGCTGAAGAAATGTTTCCTGACATCCCTTTGACTCATCTGAGTCTTCAGCTTCCAGTTGTGTCCCCTTGTTTCGTGTTTCCCCCTGAAACAACCTGTCACTATCTACCTTGTCAACCCCCCGTATTTTTTTTGTCGTTTCATGTCTCCTCGACCCTTCTTTTTCCCCCCGTGTTGTTAGTCCATTTCCCCCAACCTTTTTTCATGAAGACCCCTGAGTTGTGGAACAACCTTGTCCAAACCTTTTCACTTTCTCTAGTTTCCTTTCGGGTTTACCAGGGTGGGTTCCAGACTGGGCGATATTTGAGGGGACGTCCCGGGATAAAGTTTGAACGATTTTTGTTAAGGTAACGGAACGTAATTAAAGGGGTTTTTAGACGCCCAATGCGCCCCAGGTTTTTGGGATTTTGGGCCCCCCGGGGAAAAAGCTAGGCGTTATACTACCCAAGGGGCTTTCTCCTTTTCCGAGGTTTTTTGCCCCGCCTAACTTTTCCGCAGGGGCTTTTTGCCCTTCTCCGATCCCCATGACTTTCTTTGGAGGGG